>VWYI01020887.1:0-17793 GCA_013399455.1 Anthoscopus minutus | reverse complement strand
CCCCGCCCCGCCGGCCGGGAACCTCCCTTTCCGCCGGGAAGGCGACGCAGCGCTGCCCAAGATGGTGGCGACGGGGCTGTGCCTGTGTGGGCTCCTCAGGTAGCGGGGCGCGGGGGTGGCGCGTCCTGGCGGCGGGCAGGGCGGGCAGGAGGCGGCCCGGGCCCGGCCGCGCTCCTCCGGCCCCCGGCGTGGACGCTGCTCGGCTCCGCGCTGTGCCGCGGGCTCGGATGGGTTAATGTGCTTTTCCGCCGTTCCCAGCCCGAAATGCAAGTGCTTCCTTGTGCCTCAGTCGTGAGGCGTGAGTCGCTCCTTTGGGAAACGGGAGCTGCTGAGTAAACGCTGTTTGTCCCAAGGCTTAGCGGCACAGCGGGAGGAACCAGGCGCTGCCCCTGCGGGCCAGAAACCTCTCGCTACAGGGTTAGCAGAGCTGTCAGAGAGGCTGGAGAGAGAAAGGAACACCCCTGACAGTGAGAGCCCAGAGGAAAGGGCTCTGCACAGATTGCCCAGAGCTGCTCTGGACAGCTGGCATAGCTGTTCCTGCCTCCAGGCGGTGGGAAGTGAGGGTTGGAGTTGGAAATACCTGGCCCCAGTAACTTGGCACCAGGCAGTTCGCGGTAGAGCGAGCCAAACAGGAGATTGGGCTGAAAAAAAACTCTTTAAAAATCTATTTGGAAGTCACTCTGCTGGCTGTGTATTGCCAGGTTGCTAAGGGCATGCAACTTTTTTAAATGTGGAGCACGTGGAGAGAGAAAACACATATAGGGCATGAATAAACAATTATAAATGATTGCAAGGTATCAGCAGGGGTGAAGGAGATCTTCAGACAAACAATGAAGAGTAGTGATTTAATTTCTGTAATTGTTAGTCATACAGACTGATGATTCCAGAGATTAGAAGATCTCAAGAAGCTGCCAAACTCCCTGTAGCTCTATTTTTAAGTCCTTCTCGCTCAATGCCATACACAGTAATTCTTTAAAGCAATTACATATTTTAAAATTTCTGGCCTGTTTCAGATTGCTGTGCTCATTGTTACTCCCTGCATTATTTCTAAGTGGAATTTTGTGCATCTGCTTGGTGGTACTGCTGTGGGGAGTACGACTCTGGATACAAAGGAAGAAACATTTGAGCTCAGCAGGAAGACATGGGAAGCAGCCGCTGCTGGTGGCCTTTTTTCACCCATATTGCAATGCAGGAGGTGGAGGGGAGAGAGTCTTGTGGTGTGCCATAAGAACGCTCCAGAAAAAGTAAGCATATGTGTTTATCAAACACCAAATTTCATTCTCAGCTTCTGTTGCTATTCTTTATGCATATATTGGCATTTTACATATTTAAGTAGGTGTCATTAATCTACTGGTCTTACATTTTGTTTTACATCTGAGTTTCATGTGGTTGCATTCTACTTCATCCCTTTAGATTTTGGTATTTACTGCTGTGGCACCTCTCACTTTTTTCTTTTCTTTCCTTGAGAAAACCTCTCCTTCCTCCTCAGTTTTCCACTACTGGTATGGAACTTTGTATAGTCATAACTCCTCAGTAGATAACTGATCATCTTTATACTTGCCTCTTGGTGCAGGAGGCAAAACAAATTAATACGTAAAGTGGATTTAATAAGGATATAACATCCATTGATTTGCCATCATTTGCATTTTGTTCATGCTGTGTGCTCAACAAATACCTCCTAATGTAGAGCAAGGTGTTCTGAAGTCTGTAGAATAATGCTCCTTTTATGTTTTATGCAAATTAAAGTATTCCCCAAGTTTTGAGCCATATGTTCTTCTGCAGATCAGAAAAAGATCTGTGGAAGTATAAGGAAAAGTATAATTTAATTAAAATTTTTTCTAGGCCAGACATTTGCTATCACATTCTTCTTGAGTACTTTTAAGTGTACTTTAAGTATATTTTAGATTTTTGCTGAAAAATATGGAGGATATATGGAATTTTTTTTCTTTATTCGTACAGGTACAAAAATGTAACATGTGTTGTTTACACTGGTGATAGAGATGCCACTGGAGAAGAAATAGTTGAAGGTGCTTTCAGAAGATTCAATATTAAGTTAATCCATCCTGTGAAGTTTGTATTTCTACAAAAACGCTTCCTTGTTGAAGCTTCTCTTTATCCTCACTTCACTTTGCTAGGACAAAGTTTAGGATCGGTGTTCCTTGGCTGGGAAGCTCTTCTAAAGTGCGTTCCTGATATTTATATTGACTCAATGGGTTATGCCTTCACAATTCCCCTCTTCAAATACGTGGGAGGTTGTCGCGTTGGATGCTACGTCCATTATCCCACTATCAGCACCGATATGCTCTCTGTTGTGAGGAATCAGGATACCAGGTTTAACAATGATGCCTTCATTACAAGCAGTCCTCTCTTCAGCAAATTTAAACTTGTCTACTACTACTTCTTTGCTTTCATGTATGGCTTGGTTGGTTCCTGCAGTGATGTGGTAATGGTGAATTCTTCTTGGACACTGAATCACATCCTTTCCCTCTGGAGAGCTGGGGCTTGCACCAGTGTTGTGTATCCACCATGCGATGTTCAGACTTTCCTGGATATTCCACTGGAAGTGGAAAAGAGCACCAGTGAATATTCCATTGTTTCTGTCAGCCAGTTCAGGCCTGAAAAAGATCATCCTTTGCAAATCAGAGCCTTTGCTAAATTGCTGAAAGAGAAGAGAGTGGGGCAGCAGCCATCACTGAAGCTGATCTTAATTGGCGGCTGTCGTAACCAGCAAGATGAAGAGCGTGTAAATAACCTGAAAAGCCTGTGTGAAGAGCTGGGAGTTAGTGATGATGTGATGTTCAGGATTAACATTCCCTTTGAGGAGCTGAAGAGACACCTGGCTGAGGCCACCATTGGCCTGCACACCATGTGGAACGAGCACTTTGGGATCGGTCAGTACGTTTCCTGAGCATTCAGCTGCTTGTCCCTAGGTGTCTAAGCACAGAGGTCTGCATGCCAGCAGGTGTCCAGCTCCTGTTCCCGTTGGAGGCAGCGTAGCTGCAGGAAAGCCTACAGGACCAGTGCAGATGTGATGCAGATGATACACCACTAGGTGCTACTGTAGTGCAAGCTGAAGTGCTGTAGTCAGCCTGTTAATTCTGTGCATCCTCTGGTCACCTGAATGCAGAGCTAGTCCCATCTGTGCTGCCCAAGGTGTCCTGCTGACCTCCAGTTGTCGCCCTGCAAGGTCATGGGTCACCCTATTGTCCTTGGGTTAGGTTTGCCGACCTTCCAGAGCTTCAAGAGGCTGCAGGTGCTTCTCTTTCAGCGCCTTAAATTGTGACTTGGTGGCTCCACTGGCTGCAAGGAGAGCTTAGAGACAGTTCATGTGTAGACATCCATGCTAGAGATTCTGGTTGTGTTTCACCTGCCTCAAATGCCATTTGAAGTGTCCAGTGTCATGGGGCTCCAGCTGCTGTTTCAGGGGTGTGTGTCACACAGATCCTGTCTGGTACAAATAAGCCCCATGTAGATGCCACCAGGTACCTTTGGTTATCTCATTGCATTAGACATCTCTGCTGAGACAAGTATATGAAGCCTTAAATTGGTGGGTGTAGCATGGAGCAGATTTCCAGAGAGGAGCTGGGACGCAGAATAAAGGTATGGGGCTCAGTTTATTTGGATTACATTAGTCCTGACCTTGAAAGGGAATGCCAGATTGCCCATCAGTTATAAATCTACAGCAGCAGGTAAGTTAGTAGCCAAGTAGATGGATGCCATACTGTGCTATAATGTGACTAAACTGCAGTTAACCTCTTCAGACTTTATTAGAAAGCAGGTTAAGTAAGTACAAGGAGTAGTATTTATGGTCTGTTTGAGCTTGGTATAAAAAAGTTGACACTCAAGTGTCTCAGAAGCAACAGCAAAATATTGGAAATTAGGTCTTAGGTCTTTTTCTTTTCCTCCCACAAAACAGTGTAGTTAACTTTTTTTTAAGTGATATAATCACACTATGATTTTGAATTTGAGCAGGACTTAACTTTCATCTGACAGGCCTTTTATGTGTAAAAAACCATATTCCAAAACTTTAGAGCACCTTTTATAGTAGGCAATGTTTGAGCTTAGGGAATTTATAACAATCAAATCAGAACTGAGAAGAAGCAGCATTTCTGAGGTCTGTTCTGGAACCATGGAGGAGAATTAAAGCTGCTCTGTGTGTTATACATTGTTCCTATCCCACATCCTTTGGCTGAGGAAAGCTTGCTTATTCCCATTTCATTAAAATTTTGTCCGTCAAAAATACAGATGTAGAGGTAATGATTTTTATGAGTGTCTTGCTGAGTTGTCAGAAGCTGTAAAGATTTGTTCATCTTCAAAATACTGAACTTCTGAATATTTTCTGATTGAAAAGTCAACTTTTTTGTCAGTATCTTTCCAATGTTTAAAATCAGGTATGTTACAAGACCCACAAATTAACCAGTTATATCTGGTGTCTAATTTCAAGTTTATGTGTATAAGACAAACTCTCATTTCAGTCCTTAGAACTGGAAAATTTAAGACTGTGTTTCTTATGGGACCATTTTCGCTGTATTTTTCCAGCTGATTTGGAATGGCAGTCTGTAGTGAATTTTGCTGTTGGTTTCACTTTCCAGTGTTTTATGGAAGGTCAAATCACATGATGTGCACACTCATATCACCCTTTTTTGCATCTCTTACAGGTGTAGTTGAATGTATGGCAGCTGGCACAGTTATCCTGGCTCACAATTCTGGTGGCCCCAAATTAGACATTGTGGTACCCCATGAAGGACATGTTACAGGCTTCCTAGCAGAAGACGAGGACAGTTATGCAGAGACAATGGCTTTTATCTTTTCGTTGTCTCCTGAGAAAAGACTGCAGATCAGAGAAAATGCTCGTCGCTCTGTGCACAGGTTTTCTGACCAGCATTTTGAAGACACATTCCTTTTATCTGTGGAGCCATTATTTAAATAGTAAGTGTATATAAGTAAAAATGAACATGAGTAAAATTAACTTTTTATATTTGACTTTGTGGCACGTGTAAATATATCTAAGTTATGATCCCTTGGTTCCATTGAATAAAAAGGTTGTTTTTCTTTCTGTCAGGCTGTCTGCTTTATGTAACACTATGTTTTTCCTGGGAAAGAAATGCTTCTATGTTAACTACATGAGAGTATGGTGCACTTAAAAACCTTCTGGATTTACAAAACATGATAGTGCTTTGGTAACAGAACTACATCAAGAAGTTTTTATTTATCAGGAACCTCTTTCATTTATTGAATATTTTCAGTCTTCATTTATTTCATGACTCTCTACCCGCAGTTATACTTTTTGAAGCCAACATTTTTGTTTTATAGCCTTTGTACCCAGATTTTTTTTTTCCAGACTCTACAGTATGCCTGTATTTGGCACTGGTGAGGCTGCACTGCAAATCCTGTGTTCAGTTTCAAGCCACTCAGCTCAGGACAGACATTGAGGTGCTGGAGTGTGTCCAGAGAATTGCAAGGAGCTGGGGAAGGGTCTGGACAACAAGTCTTGAGAGAAGCATATGAGGGAGCTGGAGTTAGTTAGCCTGGAGAAAAGGAGCCTCAGGAGAGACCTTACCACCCTCTACAACTGCCCGAAAGGAGGGTGGAGCCAGGTAGGGACCAGCCTCTTCTCCCAAGTAGCAAGTGATAGGAGAAAACAGCCTCAAGTTGCACCAGGGGAGGTTTATATTGGATTTTAGGAAAATTTAGACATAGAAAAGGTTGTCAAGCATTGGAACAGACTGCCTGGGAAGGGGTGGACTCACCATCCCTGCAGGTATTGACATGGCACATAGAGACACAACTTAGTGGTGGACTTGGCAGTGTTAGGTTAACAGCTGGACTCAATATTATCTTTTACAACATAAATGATTCTTTGAAAAAACTGCTAAAATCAGACTACAGACTGTAGTTTTCCCTTTATTTAAGATTCATTTGGATTGTATGAAATTTTTTATGTGAAAAAAGACGGTTGGAAGAACCTACATACTCACGTTTTCTTAGGAACTGGAGAATGCACAGTTCTCATGACACTAATGAACCCTTTTACTGCTATTATATGGAACTCCTGAGCAGTTGATGCTACTATGTAGGGTCAGTAGTGTGTAAATGAAGCATTACAAAGCTGTACTGGCAGTACACATTGATTATGAAAAGCTGAAAGAGATTCTTAGGGAGTTGATTTATCTAGGGACATAAAATACACAAACTAGAAGACTCTCTTACATGATGCAAAAGTGGTTAAACAGAGGACACAATCAGAAACTTGCTCAAGCAAGACTTGTCAGGTATGTCCAAGTAGTTCAGAATAAGAGGAAATAACATTTCAGTCTGGGTGAGAATTTTTCAATGTTCACACATCTGAAAAGTACCCTGATTTGTTTTTCCTTTAAAGCAAAAGAATTACAGCCTTCTATTAATCTTAATTCTTTTCCATCATGTGCATCAACACCAAATTACCCATGATTATTTTCTAAATCATCATCAGATTTTCCAAGTTTGTGAGGTAAACTCATCTTCTCTTCATTTGTTTGACCTTTATTTATTGAAAAGATGTAAGACTCCATGGTTCTCTCTGCTGGAGAAGATGACAATTTTTCCAGAGATTCCTCCAGCTCATGTCTGAGTTCATCTTCAGAATCTTCAAAATTCCTGCATAGTAAAACAAGAGAATTATATTAATTAAATAAATATAACTTTACTACAAACCTTTCTCAGTTCAAGGACTCTTAAGGCTTTTTTAAACACTTTATAAATAATATACAAGCAACACACCTAATTGTGAACTGTTTCTTCTGTCTCTGTCAGATTGTTTACCTGTATTTAAAAGGCAAGAGAAAAGAGCTGCAATGCCATGTTAATATTTTTTGCTGAAATTTTTAATGACAGTATTGGCTGTGACAAATTCCAGAATTAAAAGTTAAATTAGCAGACTTTGTAAGTTTTCTTTACTTACGAATTTTTAAGAAAACCTTTAGGCAATGCAACCTAAAAAAATTTCCAGCTGTGTGGACTTCTAATGTGCTTTACTTACGTGTCTTCATCATCTGATCTTGGTTCAAGTTCATCAGCAGCAGCAGAATATGTTTCTGAATCATCTTTGTTTTCTTTTGGAGGCAACAGAGTTAATCTCCCTTCTGTAAAGAAGGAGGAACTTTCCTTCAGTTCTATTATAGAAAACTATAAAAGTATGTGTAAAGGAATAGCAAATAAATGCTTGAAGTGTTTTGTTCAAATTACAACAATGTAAATGTCCCACTTGTGTTGATGCAAAGCAAAAGTAATTTTTTAAATAGTCTGTTACCTTAGGATAGTGGGCTGCAGTGTAGGTGAGTTTGAATCAATTGGAGTGTCAGCTGTATCAGCATGGACCCTGTTGTAAAGTCACTACTGTCATTTAAATCACCACTTATGTCTTTGAATAAATGCTTTTAACAGGGTTCTTCAACCTCAACAGTTGTGGGGGCTAGCTCCAGGTTTGTGGTACCTACCAGCCTGCTGGCAGTAGTAGCTTTCCTCAGTCTAGCCAAGCAAATGAAACAATTACATATGAAGATAATAGCCAGCAAGTAGGGCTTGCCCTTTTCCCTGCTTGCCCTTTTCCCTGCTGCTTTTGAAAACAGCAACATCCTGGAAGAGGCCTCTCAGTGCTGCAGGGACAGAGCAGAGGTTCTGTCCCTTTTTCTCTAGGTTGCCAACTGCTTCAAAACGTTTCTCATCACAGACCCTCTGCCAAGGGTAGACAAAATACTACACTAAAAAAAACATGCAGAATTTACAGGGAAAAAGTCCTACCTTTGTCTTCCTCAGAACAGATAAAGGAATCATCAGACAGCTCTGCTTTTGCTAAGATGCCCAGGAGTGTCTCTGGTGGTGTCTGTTTCCACTGCTTCCTGTTTTCTGGGATGTTGTCTGGCAGAATAACATGGTGAGCTGAAGACAGCAAGGTTCTCAGGTCACTAAAGCATTAGTGTAGCTCAGCACTGTCTTTTGTCAGATTCAGACTTTTAGTCTTAATACTGATTTTTTCCTTTTGTGCAATTCTGCAATCTATTTTTTTTCCTTTATGGAATACTCGTCATTTTTTATATAAGTGCTTCCTCTGATGGATAGGGAAAAAATAGTCTGAACTACTCATCACTAAAAATGTTTTAACACTGGTTTTAATGCTTAAGTAACTTCTTATTAAACTTGGAATAGGCAGGTGCAGCTTCACTGAGCAGTCCTTGCTCTGAAACTTGTCAGCTTCTTGGTTTGAAAGAGCTTAAAAAAAGTTCCTGTTTCTTTTGTGCCCTGTAGTTTTTCATCTAAGGCAGAGTGAACAAAAACTAGTGTATTAATAATATTCTGCTTTGTCTTTACTATCCGTGCAAGCCCTTCAGGTTATTTTTTGTCTATCTTGGGTGTGCAGAGCATTCCTGCTGGAATGCTGGAAGAATTCCCTGTTTGCAGCAACCAACTAAGATACTTGCTGCCTGGGAATATACACAATGGTACTGTATTTAAAGCCTAGGCACTTTCCTAAAGTGGAGCATCACCACGGCCACCACTGGGTGAGGTGGCACTGTGACAGTGCTGACGCTGCTGCTGTGTGCAGAGGTAAAACAGAACTCCACCACACTCCAGGACAGCGTTGGCACTCACTGCCCTCGTTCCTGTGTGTCATCAGCTCAAGGCCTGAGAAAGTGGTGATGGTTAATTGAACAGATTGGCATTTTGAGCCAGGCCAGGCTAAGAGTGATTCATAAAACACAGCACTCTTGATATATGAGCAACACAACATGACTGCAGTGTTAGAGGGAAAGTGACAACTGTTTTCTATGGCTTAACGTGTGCAATAACCTCTGCTGTTACAAAGTTATGTTACAAATTAAAACCTGCTGGATTATTTGAAAATTCAGGAATGGATGAATTCAGTCTAAATTTTAGGTGCTCGCTGCTTTCACTGAAAGCCAAAACTTTCTCACCAAGATCATTTCCAGCCATAGTAGGACATGCAGATGTGACATCAGTACCGGCTAAAAAATTCAGTAGTGTCTGAGGGGCTCCAGGTTGCCAATGTTTTCTGGGTTTTTTCATATCATGTATGGACTCTAAGGGGAAGAAAAAGAAAAGGCAAAGTTCTTTGGATTCTTTTGTACAGTAGATGTCCATGTGATTATAATATTATGTGATATAAAGAAAGATCTCATGAAATAAACTTGCTATAGCCTGGAGTTACTGAATTTACCTAACTCCTATTTTCAGGATTAATACTTAGCATTTCCCCAGTAAATACCTGTCAGGCAGTCAGACAGTTTTTCCAAAGCTCTGTCTGTATGATTTTCATAAACTTCCACTAATTTCTCCTTAAGATTCTCACCATCCACAAATGTTAAAGTCTCATTGAGTTTATCCAGTACCTGAAAAAACAAAAAGTTACTCTGGAAACAGTAAACAAATACGGTACAATAGCTAATCCCTTCTCATTTTACTGTGTTTGCCAGCCAACCTCATGTATGCACAGGAAAATGGTATAACAAAAAGTGAAGCAGCAAGACTATGAAGCCACACTGATTTGTGCATCAGAGGGCTGCGTGGGGCTCCACAGAGATGTGAAACAACAGAATGACAAAACAGTGCTTGATAAAATAAAAATATATATACTAGAAATAATTATTTTGTTGCTGTTAGGAATATTTTTTAAAATTTTAATATACTGATAAAAATCTTAATAGGTAGCTATTACATGTTGATAAGCCACAAATATAATTTTACTAAATGAAAACATAATATTTTCTGTAGTTGTTCCTGCTTTGTGATACAATACAATACTGTATCATTTCTGAAAAGAAACAGAAATGTCCTAAAACAATCTACAAATCAAATTTAGCATTCTTCCTCTCAAACTCATTTTAGGAAATTTGAATATTTGTACTCCTTCATATTTTACCATGTGAAAGACTGACCCAAGTATCACCCAATTTTCTTCTAAGCAATTATCCTCTTGTAGAAGGGTAGACATATGCAAGAAGACAACAAATCCTCAAGAGGAAGCTTCATTGTAATAAAGGCAGAGGATGATGGTAATGGAAACAAATCTTAGATTATGGAGTTTAGATTATGATTTCAGATTGCTAATGTAAATGCTCTGAATGTAACTAAAACATACCTTTGCTTCTTGAATGCTGTCTTCCTCAGGAAAACATACATCTAAATTAATCTCAAATTTTACTCCTCCCTAAAGAAAAGTAATAAATAAAAGTATTTAATTAAAAGTACACAGATTATATAGAACTCCAAATTTGAAAATTATCCTTCTATTGAAAATAACTTCTATTTAACAAGATTTTTCTTCTATTTAAGAAGACCAAAGGTGAACAAACTTTGGACAAAAATAGATTTCCTTAAATATAATCCTTTTCCTTTAGTGATATTTTAAAATTACTGCATCCACTTTTGATTTTAAGAGCCTTTGATAAACATTTAATTCAAATCGTTTCCATATACAGAGTTAGTTCTTACAGTTCTGGTTGTCAACCAAAACTAAAATTGAATACTGTACTTCTTCTATGCAATATTTTACAAAAGACTTCTAGTCTACTTCACAGTGATATTAATGGTCAGAAACACTCCTGGTATCTTATGTGCATTTGTAATTTAATTCCCATCTCCTTCTATGATTTAAAAAGCAGTACAGGGAATCACATTTTATAACAAAATATGTAAAAATTAACAATCTGACTGACTTGACTTAGACTTTGAATACACATGAATTCCCAGGCATTACTAATCCAGTTTGATATAAGGAAGAGGAGGCAGAGCTTGATTATTAGGTGGGAATATTTAAAGATATCCCTCAAATGATAAGAGAAACTCATTTATTTTCTTCTGATATAAACTTTTAACAAACAGAAAACCAGCACTCTTAATTGACTCTCAAATAACTTCATTTCCAGACCTGCCATAGTAACACAGTAATTTGAAATGTACAGATATAATAAGAAAAATTTAAAAAAAGTACAACAGTAAAGATATGGATACTTTTGTGTTATGTCTCTTTTCTAATATGGTTTGGTCTTGCCTATCCTGGAGTCCGACTTGTTTAAAGTTTTCCTCCATATCCTGGAAGGAGAGAAAAAAAAAACCAGTTTGAATTACACTCTTTGTAACTGAATATGTGTATACTACATAAGGAAAGAGACTTCTTTAAGTAGCAAATATAGTAATGAATTTCCTTTACATAGATCTGTAAGAATATTCCATTCATTGCCAATTCTGGTTTATTTGGCAAAAAGAAAAACAGAAATTCTTGCATAAAGTGCAAGCCTCCGATTTTTCAAAAACCCATGTTAGAAAAATACAGTACTTGTCAAGATGTAAATAATACATCTTTTATTTTTTATGATCACATGCAAGATGACTCAGACGCATTTCATTCTGGAAAACTTTGGAAGTGATTAAAATCAAGATTTTAGTGGAAACCTATGTCTGTAGAAAGAATAGCCCTGCTTTGTAACAAGAAGAGCCCTGTTTGCTCTTCCTTTGTTTTCCAGCAACATCCAAAAATATTTAATTACTCCTTTTCATATTATTATGTCTCCTGTAAGAACACATGAGAGAAAAGCAAAGTAAGTAATAATATACAGCTTCTTCTGTGATCTGTGGCAATCAGTGCATGCCTTCAGCCTCAGGAGAAACCACAACAATTTACAGACTTTACTTATATGCAGTTTGTCCAAAAGATGGAAAGCTCACAAAACAAAGTGACATTAGGCAGGCCCAAAATCTAATGTTTCTTTTTCATTCTCATTAATTTTCCATTAAATCACTGGAAATACAAATTCTCTCCTAATGTGACACTGGCTGCCTGTAACCCACTTTTATTTCATCAGGTGGAGTGAATTCATTTTAGTAAAAGTCCGGATCACTGAGGAGGATACTACTGGTATTGGCATATTTGTCCCAGAGAATGAATCAAAGACAGTGTGAGACTTGCTCAGAAAGATCTATTTAGATGGAGATGGTACTGATACCTGAAGTGATTCTTCTCCTGTTCCAGATTTGTTTTCAGACTGGTGCTCAGCTTTCCCTTCCCACACAAGATAGGTTTTGTCTTGTATTTTCTGGTTCTCCTAGGGAATGTTTTTAAAAAATGTTCATTTCAATTCCTAATAAAGTATTCTAGCATAAAAAAGTAAGTATGAGTACCCTTATGTTTGAGCTTTGTTACCTGGAGTACTCCTGCTCTAAATCTGAATTCTTTTATACCACTGTGGTATTCTTCTCGAATTTTCTGCAATTGCTTCAAATACTCCTATTAAAGAACAGTAGGGTAGAATAAACCAAAGATATAAGGATTAATAATAAACCAAAGATATAAGGATTAAATGAAACAGGACATGTAACCCCCAACAAATGTATTTTTATATGTTACGTAAGATAGAAGTTTCAGCTTGTTTTCTCTGTCACCCAAAAGCAAAACTGTAAAATACTGTTTCTCTGTTAAAAGTTGGGAAAAGAATGGAAAAGAATGGATGATGGAAAAGATAATCTAATGAAAAAGAATTCTTATGCCAGGAATTCTCCTGTCAATGAGTGTAAGAAGAGAGTTTTAGGCAATTAAGGAAGAGATTAATTTACCTGTTCTTTTATTTCATTCTTTCTAGACATGTTTTGCTGATGGTTTATGAGATGCTCTTCCTTTGTTTTCTGCTGCTGTATTTGGTCATAATATGGGTCAGCAGAGGATGGCCGCAGTCCCTATGGATGTACAAATGCATCCCAGAGCAAATAAGTTTTCATTTAGAATCCTCTCCTTCAGTGCTCACTCAATTCACTCTCCCCGTTTCACTGAAGAACGCAGTACGGCAAATGTACATTTTTTGGAGGAAAAAGTCACAGTAGAATTTTACATTGTTACAGTTTTGTATGAGAAAATAAAACACAGGATGAACATTGCAGAGCAGATCAGAGAATTTGCTAGAGCAAAACCTTCTACCTGACAGTGCTGAACAGTGTACAACAGTGTTGAACAGTTTGCTGTTCAAAAGACATCAATTCATCTTTGGATTTCCAATCTTCTTCTTTTACAGATTTTATTCGGTGGTTCAGCATTTACCTACCATCTGTTTTTCCACTTTAATCTTGTACTGCTGGGCTTCAAACCTCCTTTGAAGAAATTCTGCAGTCCTGAGAGAAGAAAGTGATGTACATATACTACATTTTATTTCACACATCCTGCTGCCTTTGCACAAATAATTCTCTATAGGTTCTACAACATAGGACAAACATAGCTTTCCTTGTACTGCCTGAATATATAAATACATGGATAAAATATGTATAAATATGGCACAACAGTAAAATAAGCAAACATTCTTTCCAGGCATTCCCTTTCCTATTTCTTCAGCCTTTTGAAGAGTGCAGCAAAGTCCTTCCACCTTTAATTTGATAAATAGGTATTCAAAGCATTAATTAAAACAAATTTGATTTCCCTGGTCCTCAAAGTGAGAGAAAATTGACAGAATGGAGGCTGTATATTCAGCAACTTTTTTATTGTCTTTCTCCTCTGTGTCTAATTCTATCTGTAGTTTCCAAAATTTTCCTTTGCTTTTTTTTTGTAAAATAACCATCAGGCACTTTTAAGCTCCCTGCTTCCCATTTATTTCATTTCCTACCTCGGGAATCCATTTGTGCTGCAGGGAGCCAAACTGAGTTGACTGTCCTTAAACAAGGCACCAAAAATTCAGGTCAGGAAAGATGTTCTAAATCTGAAGATCCATAACTGAAACATTCCAAACACTGTTGTTGTTGAATGAAAATTAATGATTCTGTCAACTTTAAAGGAAAGCTTTGGAAATAGTCAAAATTTCTTTCTCAACATTTTCAATGTTCATCCACACCTAAAATGGCCAGTCACGGAATGGACAGGAAATCTCCTAAGGCTGTACCTCTACTTAGTAACAGAAAAGCTTTGAAGTAAGTAAACTGCTAGAGAAAGGATCTTTATATCTGAAACAGAAATATAAGTGCTGCATAGAAAAAAAAAACCACTTTCAGGGCCTGACTCTCACTCTGTTTCCTTCAGTGCAGAACTGTTTCTGATCTTTGTATTATTCTCATCCTATTATTCTTATTATTTAAGAATATAAACAATACCATTATCTCATCATATTATTCTTATTTCACACATTTCTGTGTGAAAGACAGACGGTGTTTTTCCTTTGTATAATCAGAGATTCTATAGAAACCCAGTAAAAGATTGGACTGAGATTTGGGACACATTTTGACAATGAAATGTCAAACACCAGATCAATTCAGATGGAATTTCTGGACGAACAGGAACAGGAATTGTGTTGTTGTGTAACAAACTTATGTAAATAAAAAGAAAAATTATCAAAGATGAAGCAGAGAAGGCATTCCACTAAATCAGCTATGTATTACTTACTCAGGAAGGCTGATAGCTCAAAATACACAACACAGACATAAACAGAATGAAATGTTTACCAGTCAGGTGGTGGTGGTGGAGGTGCAACTTGTCCTTTTAGTTTATAGAAATCTTCAACTCTTTGGCTGATATGAGAAAGGTCGTAATGTGCATTAGCTTTCCTTTGCAAGTTGTCAAGCTTCTCATGGTAATGGCCATGTACTCTAATGCTTTCTGGCCCTTCTGCCATATTAAATCTGGAGGTCTGCGGCTGAAATGATAATAAAGGATGTTATTTTACCTGTGCTCATTTGTATCAGCACAAGTTTGAATTAACCTCCTGTCTGTCTATGGTATAGTTAGTGTAAGTTTTCCAAATCCTTTCAAATATAACCCAGAAACTTCCAGACTTCTCAGGACTTATGTTATCTCACTATTGCCTTTTCCATTTCCCCTGTTCCATCAGCTCCTGTCATCAAGCAGCAGCCCACATTATTGCACAAGTGAGACAGCATGGGGCTTTGTACACTGTAGTGTCCTTGTCCTAGAGTCACTTCATTGTTCTGGAGCCTAAAGCACTGAATTATTTCCAGCAGAGCCTCATTTCAACATGTGATAGCAAGGGGAACCTGGGATGTACTTTTGGAGAGTACAGGTATTGATGGCTGCTTTCAGGGGAGCACTGTGCTGCTTCATTTCACGTCTCTTTGATGTGGGAGTTGGGCTTTCATTTCTCAAAGCCTCTATTCTGATGAAACATCCCTAGATTTCTCCTTTGAGAAAAGACTGTCATTTCCATTTCTCATAAGAACAATGGAGAGAAGGTGATCACCTAGCTACCACTACATGATATAACTATGGTCAGACATCCACAAACTTTTTCATTGCAGGAGACTATATGGTGCATGAGAAAAATGCTAGATTTTGCTTACTTTCTTCAATAAATGTAAATGCATCTAAGTATCACTTTCACATATGGTAAATACATTAACTATTGTTAATGGGAGGCCATTTTTCTTCATAGATACACTGAAAATAGGCTGATGTACCTGTGGTACAGTCCAGATTACAGTAGAATATAAATTACTATCTGTATAAGAAGAAAGTTTCCAACAGTCTGCAAAGTTCCCAAGGAAGAAATAACCTCAAAAAGTGTGTATCTCATTCCTCAGTGAAGTAGATTTTACAGTATGATATCCAGAAGTATGGCAATCCCAAGCAGCAGGGAGAAAAACTTAAGCTACCTAAATAAATGCTGGAGGACTGAGAACTGTGACTAGTGAAGCAGGCACCAGGACTTCATGCTTGACCAACTCACCAATATTCTACAATTAAATGACTGGCTTGACAGACAAGGGGAGAGCAAGGGGAGATTTCCTATCAGGAAACTGCCATCATGGAGGCTTTTGACATGGTCTGCCAAAAAATCCTCATAGAGAAGCTGATGAATTGAGGGTGGGATGAGCAGGCAGTGAAAGTGCTTGAAAAGTGGCCTAGAGGGTAGTGATCACAGAGTGAAAAATAGCTGAAGGCCAGTAACTAGAGCTCAACCTCTTCACTAATGATTTAGGTCATGGGGGAGAGGGGGGAAAAGTGCACCCTCAGCAACTTTGTGGACAACACAAACTGGGAGGAGTGGCTGATACACCAGAGGGTTGTGCTGCCATCCAAAAGGACCCAAAAAGGGCCAGAGAAATGGGATGACAGAAATTTCATGGAGTTCAGCAACAGAAGTGCAAAGTCCTACACTCTGCACCAGTATAAGCTGGGAGCCATCCAGCTGGGAAGCAGGATGAAGGGGGGGGCTTGGTGGACAGCAAATTGACCATTAGCCAACAACCATTAGCCCTTGCTGAAAAGGTGAATGGCCTGCAGACCATTCCCAGCAGGTCAAGGGAGGTGATCTTTTTGCACTGCTCAGCTCACTGCTCACTGCTTGTGAGGCCACACATGAAGTGCCATGTCTACTTCGGAGTTTTCCAGAAGAAAAGAGACAGTTACAAGCTTGAAAAAGCCCAGTGAAAGGCCTGGAGCATTATTCCCAGGAGGAAAGGATAAAAGAGCTCAGCCTGAAGGTGGGATCTTATCAATGGTTACAGCTACTTGAAGGTAGGGTGCAAAGAGAATGGAACCAGACTCTTTCCACTGGTACCCAGTGACAGAACCAGAAGCAATGGGCACAAATTGAAACACAGAAGATTCCCTCTGAGTATCACAAAATGTTTTTTTCACTGTGGGTGAGGGTACCTGAAGGTGGGGCACAGGTTGCCCAAATAGGATTTAGAGTCTCCATCTTTGGAGATATTCAACAGCCAACTGTACAGTCCTGGACAACTGGATCTAGATGACCCTGCCTGACCACGAGTGTAGACAAGGTGATGACCAGAAGTCCTTTTCCACCTTAACCATCCTGTGATTCTGTGAACCCTGAAGCAACACCTTCAAAGTATGGCACTATGCAAGTATCCCTGAAACCCTGAACACTCTTAATCTGGATACTGAAAGAATGTGGAAATGTTCCCATTGTAGTTCAAAACACTGTGGACAGAATTCTGCCTTTGATTATAGCAGTGCACAGTGAAAGGCAACTATCTTTCCAACTTAATGCATCTCTGGATTTGCATTGGCACCAATGTAACTGTGAGGAAAATGAAGTCCTATGTTGCACATAGGCCGAGTATTACTCATAGTTAGTGTTAGTGATTGCATGATGGACGCAGTTCTGGGAATTCCATGTTCCCTGTTAGCAGTTAAGCTCATGTAACTGAAGTGTGCAGATCTAGGGGCTTCCAGATCTTAAATGTGCTGTGCATTGCTCACCAGCATTCATGCTACTACTGCATGCTGTAAACATAAACATAAAATGTGTGCAGTGATGCTAAGAAAGAGGCTGGGCATAGCATACAGCAGATACCCTGCCTGAGGAAAAGGCGGGGTGGAAAACAAAATGGTTGTGCAAAACTGGGCTTGAATTTGGGAGAAGGCTGCCAGTAACAAGCATCTGAGGCAACGGCAGTGAGTGCTGGTGATTTTGCCCATTAATGAGCTGTCAGAAGGCCTGAAGTAATAGGATCAGTGTATTTGATTGTATAGCAAAAAACGCAAACGCGCAGCTTATTTGCCTTTGTGCAAACTTAAATGAAAAGCATGCCTGAATCCTTTTGTTACAAAGGACCATACCAAAGCAGCCTAGATTCAGTACTTCCCATTTAGGCTTCAAAACATCTTTTCAGGCACATTTAACTGTCTCTACTGTCTTAGTACAGGCATGAAGCTAAATATACACCTTAATGTTTTAAGCCTTTTAAAGTATCTTTTTTAAGTGCAGGTATTTGCTTTCTGAAGATTATATATATATGTGTGATAATGTATAATTTTGAAGATGATTATGTGTGTGTTTCTGT
>VWYI01020886.1:0-45641 GCA_013399455.1 Anthoscopus minutus | reverse complement strand
CCCCTCTCTCAGCTTGCCGCAGATCAAACAGATAATCCACAACGTGAACTCTTGCAACTATAATTTCATTTTGCATGTTCTTGAATGTCTGCGCGGTATGTGGGGTGTTTGTGTTGTTTCTTACTCTAAAATAATTCTTCTTTTTGGTCTTCCTTTTATCACTGCTGAGTTTCTCTTTTTCTATCTTTATTCCTTCAAAGCTCTGACTTCATTTTTCACCTTTTTTGCTCTTATGGTCTGTTTCACACTGACAAAATCAGTGCAACATCCACTACAGATGAAGCACAGAAATCCTCCTTGCTGTGTATGTATTTTAAAGGCCATTAATGTTTCCATATTAGAGGATGACAGATGATAGATGTCATCACAAACTGCTCTGTGAACAAACAAGCTATATAAGCTGGCTGAGTATTATAAAAGTTATGTAGAATCAAGAAAGCAACAATTAAGAATTTTTAAAAATCGACTGAATATTTAGTAGGAAACAAAAAGGAAAATGTAAGAAGTAGAGGAGTTACTAATTTAATATTTTTATTGCAGTGTCCCCTTCATTTAACTTTTGATGATGTTTTATCTTTCAAGATATTCATACAACATAAAAAAGCCTGTTTTCATCTACATAACATTGAAAACTAACCCATCAGTTTCAACTGCTCGACTTGTTATGATTTTTTTACATTTTTAGCAATAAGAATCAGATTTTAAAAGATTATTTTATCTTATAAAGCTTGCAAAATTTTTAAGACCTAATAAATTATTTATCCTTGAAGAATATACTGTTCAGGCTAAGAGGTAGCTTATATAATTATAAGTTTAAAAGTCTTGGATTTTCATTCACAGATTTTCAGTTCACAAGCCTTTCCTTTCTGGAAAATTCTAAGGCCCATTTCCACAATAAGGGGAGATTGGTTTTTACAGTTCCATGTGTAAATTCAATTACACAGTTAGTTTAGAGAGTTTACATTCCTAGCTTAATGTCATAAGAATTACAAGGAAAAGATATCTTTGACTACAAAAGATATTATGTCTTTTGACAGTCTTGAATCAGGCATATTACTTTTAAATTCTGTTCAATATTCTGAAGAATTTAAGAGGGGGTTATTGTTTGTGTTATTTTTTGTTGTTATTCTGTTTAGTTTGATCTTTCATTGTATGAAAAGGAGTTTAATGCAGTTGCATGTCTTCTAAAGCAGAAGATTTCAGTGAAATAATACATAATACACTGCAGAAAAAAGTTCTGGTCTAACAATACAACCTTTTGATTTTGCATGTCTTTATGTATTGTTCTATCATCGCATTACATGACTACTGCTGAAAATAAAACCAAAGGTGTAATATTTAAAGCATTAAATTATAAACATCTGGTATTTTGAAGATAGGCAATGACTTATTTGGCACATCGAGGGAAAAAGCCTCACACACAATTTCTTAAACCCAAAGTTCCAACAATGTTTCATTTATTTCTGCATTTTTATTTGCTGTTTTTCATGGCCAGAAATTCAGTGGAAGTACTTGGAAGATGTAGGTCGTCTGCTGAAGAGGGCTGGCAAGATAGTTCAAAATGAAACAGAAAAGGTACCCTGTGTATTCTATAACTCAGTTCTCATGGACAAGTATCCTGTCCCCAAGTATCCATCTGAAATAAAGAATTAAAAAGCAAGCAACAGAATAAATTCTAAGATGAAAAAAAAATTAAATTGAGTGAATAATCGCTTATTTGACAACATTCCACACAGCCTTTGGAGACAAACTGGCAGAACAGGGCTGGAGACATGTACCGTGATATGAATAGAAAGCTAGATGAACTATCAAGCTCAAGCCAAGCTTGAAGGGAGGTGATTAATGGTCCAAAAGCTGAACTGACAAACTGGACTTCATACACTGTAAGATTTTTCACCATGGGACCCTTATAGGGTGAGCCAGTCCTGCTGATCATGCCTTGGCTCTCCAGTTGAGTCTTGGTTAGTGCAACACTGTCACAGGTGCCCTGTGCTGGTAGTGATAGGCACCTATTGTCCTTTTGCTTTCTGCAACTCCATAACAAAAGGCAGAGGTCAGACAAGGTAGAACAGCTTCTTATTTTCCTCTCTCTCCAAGGCAACTACACTGAAAACCCAGTGGTTTACTTTTGGGTCTTTGAAATACCCTTTGCTGAGATAATTATTCTATGCCAAAGATGCATGCAACCTCCGGGCCATCACAATGGGGTGCTTTTGCCTCTCATTCCTAGTTTGGCTCATTTTAGCTTACAATATGTTCAGCTGTTAAGATCCTCCTGTCACTCTGGAAATACAAATGGATCCTGTTCCTGTATAGCTTCAAGGCATAAGGGTGCACTAGTGTCTTACTGGAGCCTTTTATCTCTGTGAATCTGATGCGCCAGGCCATCAAATCCACACACACCAGCAAACCTGGTTTGGAGGCTGGAGGCTAAGCCTCTCTAATACTGATCCTCCACTTACCTCTTGTAAAAATAGATTAGAATTCTTTCCCATAGAATAAAGAGTAAGATCAGCAGTTTTATGTGGGAGACAGTATGTCAGCTAGTGATTCTCCTATTCTCCTCTGGAGAGAAGACAGCTTTTAGGTCTAAGCATGGTTCTCAAGTTCATGTTAATTCTGTGTTTGTTATTGGTTGTCACCTTTTGACCCACCTTGGCCTGATAAAGATAAAAGGCGAGCCCACAGTATCCTCCTTGGCTTTGTGTTAGGAATTTCTAGGAGGAAAGATTGCTATTAAACCTCCATAAGAAGTTGGACACATTGCACTGTCTCGTTCTTCTGCCTTACTCTGAGGGGTTCTGCAAACAGCCTTGCTCAAGTCTCAGAGCTGATTACCTCTAGGTAGCTGAGGAGGTTTTGGGGTCCCCAGCCCTGATACCGCCAAAGCCACCATAGTTTTATACTCGCTGGGTTGCTGCCCCCTGGAGACTGGAGCAGCAGCTTTCCTGGAAGAACTCCCATTTGTTTTTCCCTGTGATTCCCACACCTATTCTTCTAGGGTAGATGTAGTTTCTCCATCCCACCTCTTTGCGTTGTCTCTATAGCAACACGGGAAACTGTATGATGTGTACCTTCTATATCCTCTCTCTGGAGCTAAAAAATCCTTATTGTTTGTTCATAGTTGAGATGCTAGTGTATACATGTGGGAAGTGAGACATATCCTTTTTTGATTTTCTGGAAGCCCTGGGATAGTTTTTCCCACTTTTTGGACAGTTTTTCTATGGCCAAGATGCCAGCCTATAGGGAGAAGAGAGGTTTAATTTGTTTTTAGAGAGTTGGTGAGACAATTCATGTATTGATGGTGACTCTGTCTCTCCAAGTCATTACTGTCATTAGGTTGGCACATGACAATTGTGTGCTCAGTTCTAATTCCCACCACATGGTTCATCTGCGTTGGACTTCTAGATCTGCAGGTGACTGCATGTTGTTTAAATCATAATGGATCATATGTATCACAGCTAATTCCCTCAGGTACTAGATACCTCTTTCTATTGTGGCCTATTTATCTGCATGACATACAGTATGTTCCTTGAAAGAGATTCCTTTCCTTCACACTTGACAGGAGTTGCCTCCTGTCAGGAGGCATTTGTGGCACAAGTCCTACTCAGGACTTGAGTCCCTTTTCCAACTGCCTTAGAAAAGCCTCTTTCCCTAGCAAGTGAGGCCATCTGTTTGACCTCCCTATCTTCTAATGGCAGGCTGTCAGCCCTGTTATCACAGCAGCAGACAAGCCAGGTGATAACATGCTGAAATTTTTTCACATATCCTCTTACATACTCAGAGATAGGAATTTGGTGCTTACCTCTTTTGCTTCTTCCCTCTTTTGCTTGTAGTGACCCTGTTTTGCTCTCCTTTAGTAAGTAGCAACTGTCTCTGCTCTCTACTAAGCTGGCTTTCATGTCCATTTCTGCTTATAGAGAAAGGTGACTGATACTGGCATGGATTGGTTCTCTGGTTCAGCTGCATCACTCATCGCCAGAGTCTAAGTAGCTGCAATGTCCGTAACGGGGGTTTGAATAACCACAGTGCTCATCAGCAAGGCTTTGTGCAGTGCTTGTCACAGGGGTTGGAGTAATCCAAAGGGTTGCTTAACCATAAACAAGACCTGAAATACATTCGTGGCTCCTAGCAATAGGACCATGTTGGCTTCAACATTCTAAGGATATTCAAAATTTTCAAAATTCTTAAACACAATTGCAATTGTACTGCAGGAAAAAGGGAATACACAGGAGGATGTCTTCTCTAGTGTCTATCCGAGGAGGTAAAAGGTGTAATTATTAATAATTTCCGATAGATGGCTCTCGAAGTACAGAGCTGACGGCAATGCTGAGTACAAACACCAGATTAGTTTCAGGACCAGTAATTCCACCATAGCATACGGCAGAGTTACAAAATTCAGGGACATGATAACCTTAGTCCAGCACCCAGAGGTGGTAAATAGCACAACAGGGAACACACACTGCAGGTAAAGTTAAATGCAGCTCTGAGAACAAGCACAGCTCTGAGAGCAAATAAATATTATAACCAGCAACTATTCAAGTTATATAAGCTTATTAAAAAAATGTTTTAACATGATCTTGACAGATCTGTTGTTATGTCAACCCTTCATGCCCCACCTTGAGTTGCAGACAGGACTTTTGTGGTTTAACCCCAGTCAGGAACTAAACACCACACAGGTGTTGGCTCACTCCTGCTACTTCCCCCACTGGGATGGGGGAGAGACCTGCAAAAAGCTAAAACCCATGGTTTAAAATAAGAACAGTTTAATAATAATAATAACAATAACAATAATAATAATAAGGAAAAGGAAAAAAGGAAAAGGAAAAGGAAAAGGAAAAGGAAAAGGAAAAGGAAAAGGAAAAGGAAAAGAATAAAACCCAGGAAAGAACAGGAGATGAATACAATACAATTGCTCACCACCCTCTGACTCTCCTGACCCTCTGATGCCCTGGCCATTCCCCAGCAGTGGACAGCCCCATCTGGCCAACTCTCTCCAGTTTATATATGGGGAATGATGTCCTAGCATATGGATTATCACATTGTCCAGTTCAAGTCAGGTGTTCTGGCTCTACTGCCTCAGAGCTTCTTGTGGATTTGGTCCCTGATGATGTATGGGAAACTGGAAGTCCTTGTCTTATTGTAAGCGCACTAGCAGCAACCAAAACAAGCTTCAAAATTCATGTAATTTCTTCACTTCAGAGGAAATGCCCTTTCTCAGTTCTTCTTCCCTGGTTTATGGTCTAGGTCTAAACTGAATCAGAAACACTTTTGGAAATAAAGAACATCAGTGAAAACCTGTGTGTGCCAGGAGGGGGGCATTTGTTGCCCATCAGTAGAGATCAGGACATCCCATGAATGATCTCCCCACAGCAAGCAAGGTGCCACATGGTGGTACAGTAGAATGACAGATCAGGGCCAGAGGGTGGAGTCTGAGAGCATTGTCCTGTAGTGCAGTAAATACAGTCATCCCACTGGTAGTGACAGGCCATGGCTTTATGAAGATTTCGTATAGCCTTGGGACTAAGGCTTATCAGTCTTACTTTTTAAAGTGTTAAATCCCTAAGAATTTAGCCTCTGAAATCAGTTAAACTTCTCATTCAAATAAAACTACTGACATTTTGCTAGATGTTGGAGTCCATCAGGGCAAAAGGTTGATAAGGGACTTCGCCCCAGGCCCTGAGAAGAAGCTTACCAACAATGCCCCCTGAAAAGTAGTGTGTTAATCATACTAGAAAGTTCTATAGCTTCTCTGTTATTATTGGTTAGAATTTGGTGCAATGTTTTTCATATTCCTAACCCCTGTTTTTTATTGGACCCTTCCCCTCAGACTCTGCCCCTAACCTAATTTATATAAGTTTGTAATCTACCCCGATCCTTGCCTTTTTAGTAAACTCTCTGCTGTTGTCTGGCTTATGCGTTTGTTGTTTTCATGTTAAAGTATTATTTTTTGAGTCACTAAATCACACCTATCCCTTATTCTTTCACCACCCTTTTTAGGACCTTTCGCCGAGAGTCCTAGTAGTAACATCCGGCCAGACCATCTGGGCCCAGCATATTACAGTTATTATTTATTGTTGAATCAGAGTGTATTTTGAGAATTGTGACATTATTTTACTTGATTTGCATGTCATTTTTTTTTTAATATTGGGAAGCTCAACAATCTTTGGATTTACGTACATTTCTCTTTTTCTTTCCAACCTTGATAAAGTAATTATTTTAAGCCAGGAATGTAATGACATGTTTTTTTCAAGCTAGTTTGATAAACCTTTAATATTTAAATCCCACCATAAATTCCTTTCACTCTTGAGTGACTTCAGCTTTTACATCTATGTCATGCACAATCACTTTCTAGACTGCATCTATGTTGGTAACTTAAACAAAACCAGGCAGGCAATGCAATTGTGAATATTTTTAAGCTCTCAGACCATTCTCAGGAACATTTTTGACCTGAGCCAAATAGCAAGCTCTTAACTAATTCATAGATACAGTTTAGAAATTTGAATATTCCAGCTACTGTGTCTTAATGTCAGCTGGCATTTTACATGTAGCCACTCTCTTTTTGTTGCTAAAAGCGTTTATTAATAGATATGGGTAATTCAATTTAACCCCGTGCCCAGAAAGGTTTCTGTCTTCTGTTTAATCTGTCATAGCCTTAGCTTCTGAAATTGAAGGTTTTCATCCATCATGTTCTTCTGGTCATATACAAGATAGAGGTTGGTGTACTTTGAAAAGAGTTTGGCTAATTTGCAAGAACAGCCTTTTTTTGTTTCTAGGGTAAATTTTTGCCTTTTCTGAAAAAGTTAAAACGTTTATTATCTGTATGGAAAGTTATAAGCATACAAAAACCATGCAAGGGCTTGTGTATATTTTAAACTTAATTTCTTCAGATACCTTTCTTGAGACAATAACCTTTTTTGATATAGCATCTTCCATTTGAGGATCTCAAAGTCTTCCTAAACATTAATAAGTGAGTTAGTGAGACCTTGCAGCATAGCAGTGAGCTAGGGAAAATTGAGAGATGGATTTATCATTTATTGTTATTGCAGCTATATATCAGTAGATGCCTCTGAGAAGTAGAAAAGACATGTCAAACAAAAGTAGCATAGCTTGCCTAAAGACATTTCATCACCATTTGATGAGAACAGGTTGGTTAGAATAATTAATCTACTTGCCAAACATAGGTGAGTGTAACTCCCATTATTACTAAACTCCAGACTTCTATTTTCTCCCTTTAACAGAGATTTAGCTTCCTTTGTTCGAATGTCCAAATTCTGCATTAAACATGTCATATCTAATCCTTGATAGCAATCACAGAACCCTTATGGCACCATTTCCCAAAGCTGTTTTGCCCTTTACCCTCTCCTAATCTGCAGACGTACTACTGAAAATCCCTTCATTCTGGGTGGAAAAGGGAGATTGGCCAGACATCTAGGTCTGCAGTAAGGGGTTCCCAGAAGCCCCCTTTTCTGAGAATGAAGCAGTTGCAGATGAAAGTTTTGGGGTCAGGTATGAATGCAGTCAGTAGATGATGTGGACCAGGTCTTCAAATAGTTCACTTAAATGTTTTAAAATGACCAATACCAAACATGATATCAAGAACAACTTGGCTCAAAATCCTTTCTGAACACCTCTTACTTGCTGCAAGTATATCCTTGCTATGCAGAGGATAGCTAGAGGTAAATCACTGCATAAAAGAAGCAGAAGACATTGTGGTTTTGTAATTTCCCTTCATTATTTTTAAAGAGTTCTTCAGTCTTGCGTGACCAGTACTCCTGATCATATGTTACATTTATTTTGATTGTTCTATCTTTGCTTTTGCAGCAATAATTTTGCCATCTTTTCTAGGCTGACTATTATTTTGTCTTCCTACTAGAATAAAATGCAAGAAACTTTTGAATACCTATGCTTTGGTGAATAAGAATTCTTTTCCAGATTTATAGTTATATTATTCCTATCTAATGCATGGCCAGACATGTCTGTATTACAGACATGACCTGTAATTGCTTTTCCTACTACTTCAAATTGCAATAAAAAAATATTTTTAAATGGTCCTCAAAATACCCAAACTTGTTACAATGCAGAGTTATAGCCACAAGAGAGAGCTCTTGTAAAATCATCAGGCTGCTTGAGAAATAAGTACATTTTGCACTTTAACAATGAAAAATAGTTTTAGTAATTAGTGTTTACTTTAATTATTGTATTTCAGGAAATTAAACAATGATGTAAATTAGCACACTATTCTCAATTCCATTTATATTCATCTTTTTATTTGTTTTTAATTATAGCCAAGAACTAGTAAATAACATATATAGTGACATTTTTTTCACAATAACAAACTATGTCATGAAATCATATTTTCGTTAACATTTGATCCCTTGCTCTTTGCTTACACAATGCAATGACCCTTAGAGGCAAAACAGATCAATTCAATATGAAAGTGCAGCTCCACTCCTAGTAATCTGTTTGCTTTAGAATAAGGTTTCTATCTGAGAAAATCTTCCTCATGCCTTTTGTGGGATAAATTGAACCTTTTTAGATGCTTAAATACAAGTTTATGCCTTTGGGGCCTTTAAGAAGACATATCTCTCCATGCCCTAGAAGAGGGTGCTTTGTAAATGTAAAAGAGACCTTGGTACACATAGTTGTAAACCAGTGGAATTCTGCAATATAGCAGTAATTATATCTTGGTGACAGATACCCTCTCTTGTTCAAAAATAAACTGAACTTTGTAGAGAGAACACAGGATTACAGGGGAGCTAGCTCTTCCTTCTTGATTTGAGCTGCCTCGATTTATTGAAGATCTAAGTACAGTGCTGCCCTTGTTTATGTACAAATGGGTATCTGTTTGTGTCACGTCTTTCCCTCATAAAAATCATTTAAATCCAAAGGAATGAAGCTACTTCTGTTAACTGTTTCCCAAAGAACTGTTTCCCTAACTAGAGGGTTTGGCCTGTGGTTATGTTTAGCCCCTTGAAGTTCAATTTGTGTTTACAAGGCAGAAAACTGCCTCAATTGGAGAATGTGGTCTTTTATGTTTACAAGCTTTTCTCATCACTTCTGATGACATACTTTGTTCTACTCTCATTAAAATCAATGGCAAAGCTCTGTTTATTCCAGTCACCACAGGATCTGGCCATTAATATGTTAATTTCTAATCTTCCCTTCCAAATTCCACCATCTGCTTCTCCCCCCCTCCATTTTGAATTAAAAAAATGTGTTTTACAGACATATTTTCAGTTACTAATGTTATTACTTTCCTTATGCCTGATTCTCTTCAGCTGAACTTTCCAGATGGTATCCAGCATCCAAGCATCTTTACTTTAGATTCTTCATTTTAAAGTTGCTACTGGATGATAAATACTGAATTAGAATAACAACCTTTCTCAGGTACCAAAATAGCTCACCCCTCTGATCTCATTATTTTCTTCCATTCTTTCTCTAAATCTAATAGCTTTCTGTCCTCAAATTGCAGTGCTTAAAATATCTATGACTCATTAATTGTAAAAAATTGTCTTTTTATTCATTAGTAGTAGAGCTTTTCCTTGAGCATCCAGCAGTGGCCCAAGACAATTTAGATAAAAAACCATTATTTCTTCTGTCTAGACAGGAATGAATTTGTAATTTTGCCCTTTTGCATGGAAATGATGGAGAATTGTTGTCATTTGATGTAATAGAGAAAGGACTTGTGCACCTTTAATCTGTAGATCAGATATTGTCAACATTCCCTTTAGGACCAAGGTGGCCACAATTCATCCAAGCATTAAACAGATGTTTTTCCTTAATGATGTAATTTCACAATAATTGTGAATGCATTTAAAGTTACACTTGTGTTCAATACATTGGCTTTCAAGGCTTTATTATTTGAATAGAAAGAGGAGAGATTATTTTTCTTTCTTTTAAATAAAACATCACCAGGCTTCATTTTCCTGAATAGAAACTTCAAACTAAATACAGAGCACTAAATTCTAAGCCTGGAAATAAAACCCTTCAATCCATAACTAATACTGAGTAGCAGATGGAATCATCAGACAAGACAAGACTGCATGTCTTATGATACCCAGTAACTACAGACATGGATAAAGTACACATTTAACCAGAAGTATTTATAGAACATACACTGTTGTATATGTCATTTCTGTTCCATAAGTTTATTAAACATACATAACTATATTACAGGTTTCCTTTCTCTTCCCACAATACTTTATAATACTTTAATATTTCCTTGTACTTGACACAAAAAAAAAAGGTAATTTGAGTTTCAATTATGGAAACAAACTTTCAGAAATGTAATTGCACATCTACTTAAAGTTCCTTGACATGAGCCTAAGCCTTTTCCAGATCCAATATTGAGTCTTAAAATTCTTTCAAGCTTGTCAGGCTAAAACATGGTAACTACTAAAAATTATGCTGTAGATGTTCAGTTTACAGAATGTCTGGTTTATTTTTCCAGTCACTTCTTTTGTGTCTGCTTTCAAGGTATTTGTTCAGCTACAGTAGAAGCTGTTTTCAGAACACTGAGTTCCAGTCAAGCAAGCTCCTGCCTACCTATAAAATGCGAGCAAACATGCTTGTAGTCATTCTAAATAATATTGGTGCATTCCATCTTCAATAATTTCTAGCTATGGCTTGGCTCAGAAATGTCTATTCTCAATAGCTGCATCTGTAGCAGCTTGTTTTCAGGTGTGAATATGCCTTGCACCTGTTAGCTGTAGTCTTCCAATAGATGCTTGAGCACAGCAGTGGTGCACCCAAGTGATTTCCTTCCTGGTGGAATCATAATGAAATTAATTTCTGGGACACATCTACAGCAGACCTTCAGCACTGGAGATGAAAGGTTCTCCAGAGCTTGGCTCTTTGGAATGTATCTGTCATCTATATATCCACAACAGACACAGACTACTTGTAAACTGTCACATGAATATATGGTCCAAGGGCAAAAATTTGTGATATGAAATAGAGTATTGGTGGTTCCCCCTTGTTAATGTAGAAGCTGGCAATGTAAGTGCAATGAAAGAGAAGAAAAGTTATGCTATGAGAGGTAGGGAATAGTGCAGAAACCAGAAGAGACCCCAAATACTGGATATTAAGAGCAGTAATAATAAGACCATTTACAGGAAGTGCATCTAAGGACACATGAAGTAATGAGTTTCTTGCATCTATCTATCATGGCTGACAGGTCACTGAGTTGTTTTACAGTGAGAAGTACTTTTGTAATAAGTTCTAATAATTTGTTTATGATCAATGTATGTCCACAGATCCTGTACTTAGATATCCTTCCATTGTATTTTCCACTCAGCTGAATCATGGTTTTGAACACTTTTCTTACTAGACTAAGCTAGCCATAGGTTTTATTCTCATTTTGTAAAATACATTTTCCATTCATCTTCATTTCTTCAAGTTCAAACTCGTGCTTGCTGACCACATGTGATCAGAAATGAATGCAACTACAGGTAGACTAATATTACCTTCTGCAAAAATATTACCAAGAATTTTCAGAAATATATTTATTTATTTTTCTTGAAGTTCTAAAACTCTATTGAGAAATCAGTGGGTTATTCTTATCACAGTTTCTCTTCATCTGCCATGGCCTGTAAAATATCAACCACTACTTCAGAGAGATATAATGTGCTTCAAATTGT
This sequence comes from Anthoscopus minutus, assembly GCA_013399455.1. NCBI lineage: Eukaryota > Metazoa > Chordata > Aves > Passeriformes > Paridae > Anthoscopus > Anthoscopus minutus. Next base: position 33,999 of record VWYI01020886.1, on the reverse strand, counting down.
AAATTTCTGTGATATCAATATTCAACACAATTTTTATCTTTCAGAGGGCTGGTCAAAATTTCCAGTTTTGTGTTTTGCATGGACTTCAGGACCTATGTTTAAAACATAAGCAATTAGGGAAATAAATATTTACTGCAAGACTGAACCCAAGAAACACTGCAATCTTTTCATTTCAGCAACCGGCATTTAATAATCATACAACTGTCTCTTTATCCATTTTATAAATTTTTCATTAACTGATGGAAGATTTCCAACTTAAATTCTTTTTCATGATAGTGTCATGCTGTTTAGATATCAAGTCTTTTCAATTAACCTTATCTGGGAAATTAATCTATTAGGGGGGACATTTAATAACTCTAATGTGATATATCTTCAATGAGTCAATTTTTGTTTTATATCATTGTCCATTTCCTTCTGTCTCTGATAATACTGATGTCCTTAATAAAAACTCTTAAAAGAACCCCAAAACATGATCCTTAGAATAAAGTAACTGTCTGTGCATGTCTCATCCTGCTTTCTTGTTTTTTGTTGGTTTTATTTTTTCAATCTGAATAATGTTTTCTTCTCCTATTGTATTGCCAGGATCTGTTAATATCTTATTTAATATGTTAGTTCTTTAATTAGTCAGGACACAGATTTTTCCAATATTCAATAAAACCATTACAAGTAGACAAAAATTTACTCACAGCTCAGATAATGATTTTCTAATTCCTCTTTCTCATGGTCTTTAGATTACATTTCCATTGCATCATCATCCTTATTGAAACAAAAGCAGAACATGTATTTCATAGGTTAGCAACAGTGACATCATTCCTGATCTTTATCTTTCCCTCCACAGACTCTGGTCAATTTATTTTTTCATCCTCTTTCCATATAGGTCTGGAGAGAATCTTTTCACCCTTCATTTTATTTTATTTAATTTCTTCTTTTAATTTTAATTTTTGAATTTCTGAGACACAACTATCCTGATCATACACTTACAGAATCACAGAATTCTTGAGTTGACCTTGGGAGGTCACCTGGCCTAACCATCCTGTTCAAGGATGCCTTGAGGCACTTGCTGAAGACAGTGTCCAGGTGGCTTTTGAGAGATGAGACTTCACAACCTTTTGGGCAAACTGTAGCAGTGCTCAGTTACCCTGACAGTAAAACAAGTTTTGCTGATATTTAGAAGTCCTGACAGTAGAGACCACTGTAAAGAACATGACCTTGTCTTCTTTACACCCTCCCTTCAAATATTTATATACATTGATAAGATCCTCCTAAGGTGAACCTCTCAGGGCTGGAGAAAATGGCCTCAAAGTGAATCTTTCAGGACCAGAGAAAATGGCCTCAAGCTGAATCAGGAGACATTTAGATTGGATATTAGGGAAAATGTCTTCTCTGAAAGCGTGATCAGGCATTGAAATAGGCTAACCAGGGAAGTGGACCATCCTGAAACAGTTTATTATACATGTAGAGACTGAATATCCTGAGTCTGTTAGATAATCTTCTCATCAATCTACTTATTGTGCAAGAGAACTGTAGTTATTAAATTCTCTGCTCTTCCACAGGAGGTGTAAGAGAAACTTTTCATCTATAGGCAGCCTTAGACTAAAGTACCTCCTTCTTTTTTCCATGTTTTTTAATTTTCAATTAATATGAACTGTATGAGACTGACCCTCTTTTCAAAATTTAATTTTATTTAATATTTTATTTTATTGCCTATTTTTGGTTTTATTTAGCTTGCTTCTAAACAGCTTTCCTTACCCAGAGATATTGTTAATATTATGCTCCAGGTAAAATAACCAGCAAGTGGAACTTAAGTGAAAGCTATACCCATCTATTTTACATTTTCCTAAAATTCATCCTAGGTTATAAAAGCATGTCTTTAATTAAGGTCTATGTCTACTAAGTCCTGGGTATACTGAGCTGAAGCATATCCAATGTCTGTAACTGTAGGGGAGAAACAGAAAGCTATGCATCTGACTCAGAGAATTTTTGAAGCTTTGTGATTCTGCCAACCAAGATATCTGTATTCCCTAGTACATAGATTTTATATATTGAATGTATACATCAATTGTCTTCATTTTGTTGACTTTCAATATTTTGATCCTTTTAATAAGCCTCAAACCCTTATTCTAACAGATAATTCTGCCTTCTGGAGCCCCCGTCAAAATTATATTTTATTTTATATTATATTTAATATTCAAAATTAATGCCATTCGGATCTTTGAATGAGATATCTACTCAGTTTAAAAAAATCTACAGGAGTATTTTCAAAATTTAGTATTTTCAAAGGTTAGAGATATTTTTTTTCCACACAATTAACACAAAACCATATTTTCATAACTTTGCCTTAAGCTGGCACAAATTTTCTTAAAAGACTCCTTTGTAGGAGCTAAATGTAAAGCCAAACACATTTCTGCTATGATAACTTTGCCTAACATCTGACAAGAACAGAGAATCTCTTCTACAGTGCAAGGAAGGGCATACAATTATTATCCAGAAGACATTGCTCCTCCTTACCAGCAGATAATATATTCTAGATTCTTCCAGCAATTATTTTTCACTTTTGGAAGATTCAGACTTTTATTAGATTCACTACTGCACGGCAAACACTTGCCAGAGCTAAGGTCATTCATGGTGAGTACCATGCTGAGGATTTTGTTTGTTCTGTTTCTGGAACCAAGAGCAGAGTTTAATATGCTGAGTAGCTTGAGACTGAAACCCACTAATGTGCAGAGTTACCACTTTTAGGTAATGCCCTACTGAAGATTTCCTCCCTACATAATTTTAATGATGTATTTTTTCTGTAAACTTCTTGCAAAACACCTGCACGTCCTCTACAGCACTGCCCTTTCATCTTATTTGGCATGTTTGTTCCTTCAGTAAAGCTTCAGGGATATGCATTCATCTTTCTGCATCTTTGCTGTGATTCTGCTAGTAGCACTACCCCTTCCTGGGACCTTAGAGCCCTCTAATTTTACTTTTATGTCTCAGTGGGCTCTGTATAGAGAGATAATTTTTGAGCTTCTAAGATTGCTTCAGGATATGTAAGATTTTACTGGTATTTGAAATTTGCACTTTTTTTCCTCCCATTATAATAATTTTGGTCGCCAGACAACCCTCAGATATGAGGGTTTTGGTGCTGGAGAATTGTGTATCATCTGGAAGCATTCTTTGAGGATATATTTCATTGCAAAATGAACCCAAAATACAATCATATTTTTTGAATGATGATAAATAAGATTGCATTTCACACTTGCTTCACCTTTCCCTCCGATGTTAGCATTTGATATTATCTCTCTTGCATTTAATACTCACAACATATTTATCTTGGTTGTATGTGCCTGCAATCTCTGTAGCTAGCATCATCTCTTATGTAGCTCATGTAAGCAAAAAATGTCCCTCCAGTTTATTAAAAGTGTCTGTGCAGGTATCTCCATATGTCCATGAGTGTTGTGGTTTAACCCAGCCAGGGACCAAACCCCATGCAATTGCTTTGTCACTTCCCCACCAGTGGGATCAGGGAGAGAATCAGAAGGGTAAAAGATAGAAAACTCATGGGTTGAAATAAAGACAATTAAATAGGGAAAGCAAAAGCCACACATGCATGAAAAACAAAATAAGAAATCCATTCATGCTTCCCATGGGCAGGCAGGGGTTCAGCCATCTCCGGTAGACCAGGGCCCCATCACAAGTAACAGTGACTCGGGAAGGCAAACACCATCACTTCAAATATACCCCCACACTTTCCTTTTTCTTCCCTCTGCCTTGCATAGAGAGCATGATGTCATATCGTCTGGAATGTCCCTTTGACCAGCTCTGTCTCCTCCCAACCTCCCATCCACCCTCACATTCCTTACCAGCACAGCAGTAAGAAAAGCAGAAAAGGTCTTTACTCTGTGTAGGCCCTGCTCAGCAGCAGCAGAAATGTCTTGATATTATCAACTCTGTGTCTGGCAGAAATCCAGAATACAGCCCTACACCAAACTCTGTGAAGGAAATTAATTACCCCAGACAAAATCAGCACAGTCATGCAGTGTGTTACCAAAAATTACCCTCTCCTGTATGTTAAAAGCATTTGTGCAGGTAGCTCTGAAAGTTCATGAGTCATTGACGTGCACATTAGAAACTTAGAGAGATGAAGGAGGAAAGAAACTGAGCAGGATATTGAATTTACCACCCTGATAAGGGAAATTTCAATGCTATTTTCCTGCAATTACTTTCCCTCTAACTCCTTTTCCTCTCATTGTGCAAATGAAAATACATAATAAATATTGCTTACCTATAGATCTGGGAATTTCACAATTTTTGAAAGCATCTATTACAAGGCAGATTCAATTTATGTTAGTTACCCCCTTTCTTACATTTTTAACCATAGTAGAAAAAAGTAAGAAAGATAGAAGGAAAAGGGATACAATAATATGAAAAAATGATCGTGTTAAAGGTCTTGTGTTTTCAAAAGATCTTAAAACTGAATACCTTGCCTATAATTATGAGAATAAAGACTACTAAAAACTTCTAATAGCATTTATCTCTTTTTACCTTTTTTTTTGTTTAAAGAGTTGAAATTCAAATCCCATTCAATTAGCCCATTCACTGGGCTGTTAAATGCCCAGTGGAAATGATCCTCAGAACATATTTTTCCTAACCTTGGTCTGAACTGGGTTATGATGCTGCCGATAATAGCATCCTTTAAATATATTGTCTGTGCTTCACTGTAAGGCTTGTTTCTGAGACTCTTCTGCTTGTCTTCTTACTGAAAATTTAAAGAACCCCTGTGGCAGGAAAGAAACCCTGTGGCAGGAAAGAAAGGCCAGAAGTAGAAGGTACTTAGTACACATCAAAGGTTTCAGTGTCTGGAATGATAAGCCAAAGAATCACAGAATGGTTGAGGTCAGAAAGGGCTGCTGCTGATTGTGTTGTCCAGCCCCTGGCTCAAAGAACAAGTTAAAGGAGGTTTCCCAGGAAAAAGTCCAAGATACTAAAGTTTTGAATGTCTCCAGAGATGGAAGCTCTAGAAGTCTCACTGGATATCCTATTCCAAAGTCTGATAACTCTCACAATAAAAAGTGTGGGGATTTTAATAATATAAAAATTTTCCTGGATTTCCTGTATCTTAATTCCTGTCCATTACCTCTTGTTTTTTCACTAAATAACACAGACAAGGGTCTGGCTCCAAATTCTTTACTGCCTCCCCCTCTGCTCAAAGCAGTTATCCATATATATGCATAAGATTCTCCTGAATCTTCAAGCTGAACAGTTCCAGATCTGTCAGCCTCTACTCAGTGACTTAAACTGAGAGACAGTGGCCTTTGGCTTGACTCTCTCCAATAAATCCATATTTCTCTTGTACTTAGGTGCCTAGAGCTGGATGCACTATTTAATTGTGGTGTCATCTACAGTGAGGGGGAGGAACACCTCCCTGCTGGTAATACTTTTCCTAATGCATCCCAGGATACCATTAACTTTCTGTGCTGTAAGGTCACACTGATGTCTCCTTTTCTACTTGATGTCTGCCAGTGCCTCAGGCCATTTCTTTACAAAGCTGCTTTCCAGATGGTCAGCAGGAAGCATTCACTGGTACATGAGCTTATTCCTCCACAGGAATTTCCCTGAGGAAATATGTGCTTGATTTTGCTGAACTTCATTAGGTTCCTATCTGTCCAAGTCTCCAGTCTGTTCATCTGAATGGCAGTGCAACCATTGGGAGTATCAGTCACTCCTCCTGGTTTTATGTCATCTGCAAACTTGCTAAGGGTGTCTGCCTTCCTATTCTCTGGGTCATTAATGAAGCTGTTAAGCAGCATGGGCTTCTGTATTGATCCCAGATACGCACTGCTGGTAACTGGGTTTTGGGATTAGGGGTTTTCTTCAGTTTGGGTTTGCATGGCCAGGTTTTGGTAGAAGGATTGGGCTACAGACTGGCTTCTCTGAGAAGCTGCCAGAAGCTTCTCGACAGAGCCAATGCCAATCAGTTACAAGACAGATCTGCAGATGGTCAAGGCTGAGCTAGTCATAGATGGTAGTAGCACCTCTGTGATAAGATATTTAAGAAGGAAGGAAAAGTTATTGTGCAGATTTAAGTGTGCTGATAGAAGTGAGGATATATGAGAGAAGCAACTCTGGAAACAGTAGGGTCAGTGGAGAAGGAGGGGGAGGACGTGCTGCAGGCGCTGAAGCTGATTCCCATGAAACCTCTTGTGAAGACCACGGTGAATAAAGCTGTCCCCATGAAGCCTATGGAGGTCAGTGGAGCAGACCTAAGCCAGAGCAGATGGATGCCTGAAAAAGGACTGTGAAACCCATGCTTGTAGCAGTTTTCTGGCAGGGACCTGTGCGCTCATGAAGGCAGGAGCCCATGCTGAAACAGATTTTCTGACAGGACTTGTTATCCTGTAAGGAGCCCAGAGTTGAGTAGTCTGTTCCTGAAGGACTGCATGCTGTAGGAAAGGGATCCACGGTGGAACAGCTGATGAGCTGTAGCCTGTGGGAAAGACTCCCAGTGGAAGAGTTAATTGAGAACTGTCTCCTGTGGGAGGAATGCCACGCTGGAGCAGGGGAAGGACTACTCTCCCTGAGCAGTGACAGAAACAGTGTGTGATAAACCGACCGTAACCCCTATTCCCTGTTGCAGTGTGTTGCGCAATATCCACGTGTTTGGGATAACCCCAAGCCACAGCATGATCGGCACTGGCTTTCTGGCTACACATGGAGATTTCCAGTGAGGGCAACAGGTGATAGGGTTACATGGGTGTCAATCTGCCTTTTCCCACACCCCCTCTCCCTGGATTGGTAAACTGGCTAGTCCCTTCCCCTTGCTCCGCCCCCAGGGATAAAAAGGGACGGTGGGTGGAGGAGGAGTAGTTTGTCCTGGTTTTCCTGGAGTCTACATCGGTCTCGCCAATGGAATAAAANAACCCCGATAACTGGTGCTGTGACTCGGATGCTCAAATTTGCCAGCCATCCAGAACCTTCCTGAGTCTTCAGACCTCACAGCAGACTCGGACAGCCTCGCTCCCCCTGACGGAGCTCCATTACATCGGCTCTCTCACGAGAGACTGCTTAGATTCTTCTGGATCTATCTACAAGTTTTGCGGGAGTCTGGTGCCTTTTGCGTGTTCCCAGACTCACTTTTCGTGAGCCTGGCTGCAAGAGGACGAACAGGGTAACCTAAAACAGCCCCAGAAGGTCCTGTTCCGGTGAAGGTGCCCACCTAAACCCAGGATTCCGAATCGCTACGGACGAGTAAGTATCTGGCTCCAGTAGGGGGACAAATGACTTGCCAAATCTTTTTCGCTCTTTGAGAGCAAGGGAAGCTGCGCAGCCCCGCCGGAGTTAGCAGCCGGAGCGTGGGTGGCTCTACTTCTGTCTAGCGTGCATGTGCTTTGTTTAAACTTCCCGCGGGTGTTCGGAGTTGGTGCAGAGCCCGCCCAGCCTGATCGCGACAGGCGGCGCGCCTCCAAGTCGATTCCGCGGCGCAGCGGCACGGTTTAGGCTCAGAGCGGCTCCCTCCGTGACCGCGGCGAGCGGCGGCGGCTCGTGGAACCAGGCGCACCTGGAACGCACGCGGCCGCCCCTCACCGCCCCCCTCCCCAAGCCGCAAAAGCATGCCACGCTGGCGAGAAGCCAGCAAACCACGTCGTCCTGGCTTAGCGGCAGGCGCTGAAAAGCCGAGAAACCAGGGCAAAGCCAGGGAGAGTGAGGAACCCCGATAATTCCCCATCTCCCTTCACTGCTGGCAAGGAGGAGATAGAGCCCATCAAGGAGGAAAGGTGTTTTTAAGATTAGTTTTACTTCTTATTATTCTTTGGTTCTGATCGGTAATAAATTAATTTAATACTCCCAAACTGAGTCTGTTTTTCCTGTGATGGTAATTGGTCAGCAGTTTCTCCCTGTCCCTATCTTGAGTCATGAATTTTTTCTTATATTTTGTCTCCCCTGTCCAGCTGTGGAGGGGAATGATTGAGCAGATTTGATGGATACCTGGCATCCAATCAAGGTAAACCCACCACACCTCCAACACGACTTCCTTCTGTTTGTTATAGCCAAAGACCTGCAGCATCACACAAAAGTCAATCTGTCATTATACAAATTTACCTGAAGCTTTATCATTGCTCCTAATGCCACAATGGTGTTCAGTTTTTCATAGGAAATAAACAGCTAATTTAGAATACTTTGAAACACTGTTAATCATACTTGAAGTTTTTAATTACAATAATTTTGTAATGTTTTAAACATAACGTATTTATGAAATAATTAATTTATTTGTATGCAAGTAAATGTAATCATATTAATGCTATAAAGACAAATTAAAACACCATATTTCTTCATTATATAAGTATCCAATCCCAGAGTTCAAATATCCCCAAATGTAATTAGAAATTAATGTAGTATTTTCCAAAAGGTATATTATCATCAATAGCACATAACCTCGCCAAGTTATTATCATAGTCCCTAATTCTGAGTAAACACATCATAAAATTCCAAGAAGACCAAGGGAAGAAAAAGATTAGAGAAATCAGCTCTAGAAGAGCAGCTTCATATACTTCAACAGAACATACAACATACTTGGATGCGAGACTATCAGAAAACAGGGAGAACTTCTTTCTCTTCTCAGATATGGGGAGCTGTGAGTTTAGGTGCAAGTTCTGTTTGAATGGCTTACGGGACACACAGCTATGTGCAACTTCATGGAGAAAGTGGTAGTTCCCCCTCAGCTGGTCACCACACAGGTAGTAAAGAACGAAGGTTGAGACTTTCTTCTGCACAACAGCAAATTATGTCTTATTTCTCTGTAAGTGTTTACTCCTTACATACGTATCCTGTCTGAGAGACAAAGCATGTAAGCTATCACTTAAGTTACTTGTGAACCAGGACTGTTTAAATTGCATGAATCTGACATTTGATTCAAAATGCATGTCAACTACCCCAATTTACTGTCCTGGTCCAGAAAAAATTTTTGCCTCTGCATTAAAATTTTAAAAATTATATCCACATCAGTCACAAACTCCTCTATCTAGTGTATGAATCAAACATTAGGATTTCCTATTGCCATGCAGAAAAAACTGTGAGTTGGGCTTTGCAAACCATGATTAGAAGCATTATCCAAGAAAGCTATTGCAGTTCAACTCAGCGGGCAGAAAAGAAGAAAAAAGTAGCTGGAAAATGGTATTTGTGAGTTGCAAGGCACAGAAACTACAATTGCTTATCCAATATGGAAAAAAACCATGAGTGAAATGCACCCACACTTCCATTTTTTACCTAGTTGAAAAAGTTACCTGACACAAGGTCCAGGCTCGAGGTCAAGCCATTCTCATGCTGGTGATATAATAATGCAGGTACAGGAATGTGGACTTCCCCTGCCCAGGGTAAACAATGGCTTTGAGTCCTTGGGGACCCCACCCCTCTGCCTTGTGGGAGATAAACCTGGGAAAGGTAAAATTCCACCCTTCTCCTGTAAATCCCACCACTCTCCTTCTGTTTGGAGTTTTTGCCCATGGGTTAAGCTGAGTGTTTTCTGTATTGGTGTGCCCCAAATAAATGGATCACTGGACTTAAACCAGCAAAATCCCATCTCGTTGTATCTCATGCAAGTCACCAGAGCTTCCTGGACTTGATCCTGATGTTGCAGAACACAACACAGGAATACTATATTGAGTATAACTGGTAGGTGGGCTGGGTTTCTGATGGCTCCAGGATGCCTGTGGAGTAGGCTTCAAACTACTCTGAACCAGTCACAGCTGGCTTTGGCAAGCTCTGACACAACCGTAATCAACTCATCTTGAATTAAACATGGAACAAGGCAAGGGACCACCCAGTGCTATAATTTATATGAAAAAATTTTTTAAATAAACTCCATAGAAATTAAGGAACACTTACATTCACCATTTTCTTCCCCCAAAACCATGACCCCAAAGATGCTGTGAGAGGAATAGAATAGCAGCTTAGCCATGCCATGGCTCTAGGCTTTGCCACCTCCCTCAGCAACTAGAGCCCATCAGACATGTCCAGTACCGGATCAATGAACCAAGCAGGGGAACCAGACAAGTACTGGAGACAGATGTGTTTTCCTTCCCTCATTCTAAGGTAACCTTGCTTAATTTTCTTCTTATGTAAAGTAACCTGAAATCTGTCGTTGCTTTCAATAAGTGATCTCTAAAGGACCTAAATCATTCTATGGTTATAGAGGTTTATTGGTTTGGGTTTTTTAGCTCACATGATATTCAACAATTATTATACAGTATTTACACAGGTAGTCATGTAATTTAGCCTACATTTATAAAAAGGTTCAAATACTGATCTGTAGCCAACAGTTCAGCTCTCCTTAGCTCACTCTTCTTCGTCACTCAAATCATAAAACAATGCCTCTGCAAGCAAGGTAGCCATCTGCTGACAATGCCTTCAACATACAAAATATCAGTATCTGAAGGGAAGGGCTGAATCAAAAATCTCTAAACTGAGGATAAAGTAGTCCTGTCAGTATTCTCACTGGGAAATCATCTGTATGAGGAAAAAACTCTTGGTGCTTCTCCAGCACAATATTTCCAAATTGCATCAGTTTTCTCAGGCATGATGCCTACTAGTACACCCCTGTGCCCAACTTTACACAGCCTATCTGGCCTTTAAGGCCAGAGAAATAAATATTAAGAGTTTAATATTTGGCAAAAGAAAGAAAATGTAAATTTGTCTATCTCAGGTGCTAGCTAGACATGTCCTTGCTCTACTGCCTGAAATAATCCTTGAGATTTTGGAACCATGACTAGAAAACTATCATTGTTAACCCTTCTGTTTCTTCACTAACAAGTGTTCTGTATTTTAATATATTTTGTTGCTAACTTAGTTTCTGGGTGAACAAGAAATATTTTCCAAAGACCTGGACTCAAGGTCATGTGCCAAGTACTCACTTGTGTCAGTCTGGTTATGGTTAGACTTAAGAAAAGCAGACTGGTCACATCCATACAATGAGTTTTCATCCCTGATTTCCTAAATGCACACCAGTTAGTCTCAACATGTTGGTTTTATTCTTATGTGTTTTTTTTGTTTCAAGATTTCAAAATAATATTTTTGCACACCACAAAGGCGGTGTTTTTTATCATATGATGTTGCAACTTTTTTATGGGTACTGAAATGTTATATATATATACATGTACAGGTGTCAAAGGGTACAAAGCTTACAAGGCTGACATTTGAGGGATGTATACAATTAAAGACAAACAGTGGCTCCTCTAAGTATTGTTTTTGGCAGTAATTGTGCATACCTGTTGGCTTTGAAATTGCATAAAGCAGAAACAGAAAAGTAGCATGGTGGATTGTCCAAGAAGGCAGTGTTCAAGTTTGCTTTATAATATTTTTTTTAGTAGCACAGATACACTGAATTCTTTTCCTCAAAATTGAAGTTAAAACTAGATCTTTGAATGAAAATCTTTGAGGTAAAGAATTTGGTAGTATATTCCGGAAGTATTTCATACCAATTTTTTTCAGAAATGTTATTTTACTGGTTAATCTAGATGTGAGTAATGAAAGTCTGTCACAGTCTCAGTTGTATATGACTTTAATGTTCATTATATAAGAATCCATTTTCTATTAATATCCCTCGGTATTATATTATAAAACATGCTAATCCAACCTTTGAAATACTGAAATATGAAACTTGTTTTCTGTGATATTCAATAGCTCAATAAAGCAGACATCTACAGATATGCATTATGTATTGTAGCACTAATATACTAGCCTTCAGGGATCCAACATACCAACATCCATGCCTCAGCACTTCTGCTAGACCTCTGCACTAAGCCTAAGAGGTTGCTTGATGCCTGTTTGTATCCATTCCTTGCTGATATTTGGCCAACAACAAAAATTACTCTTTTTCTAAACTTCCTGTTGCAAAATCTACCTGAGCACCTGGTTCTTTACTTATATATTACTTTGTTCCTTGTCTTGAAGTATCTTATTCCATTCATGGAGGTCTTTGCACTCTTCTTGGAGAGCTTTCTCTGAACCTTGTAGGGCCTTTTTTATTTAAAGGGACACATTCCCTTCTTGCAGAGCAAATTTCTCCTCACTGAGGGAATTTTTTCTTCAGATCTTTTTTTCTGCAGCGCTTTTTCCTCTACCTGAATAGCTTTGTTGTCCTCTTGAAGAGCTTTAAGCTGGTCCTTGAAGGCTTTGTGTTTTTCTCATAAAGCTAAAATCTCATGCTGAAGAGCTTTTCCCTTCAATGCAAATGCTCATTCTTATCCTTTGAGAGCCTTAATCTCTTCTCTGAGGGCTTTATTTTGTTGGCAAGCTTTTTGCTGTTTCTCAAGGTTCTTTGTTTCCTCAAAAGTGTCCCTATGCTTCTCTTGAAGGATTTTATTTTATTCCCAAAGGACTTTGTTCTGTCTGTGGACATTTTGATTCTCCTTGATAGTAGGCTTTCTTCTCAATATGAAAACTTTGTTCTTTTGCTGAAGATTTTGATTCTTTTCTAGAAGGACCAGATTCTGCTTCCAGTGTGGTTAAATCATGCCCTGTGACAGCAGATGGCGAGTAGGAGCAGCAGTGATACATTACTAATTTTCCTCAAATATTTATTCTTCGAGTCAGACACTTTCTCACTTAGTGGCACCAGTCAGGGACTGTGCTATGGTCCAGGTGATTCCACTTTCCATAAGCAGTAGTCATGGAACAGAGAATAGACGTTAAGTGTACACAAATAACAAATAAGTAAGTAAATAAATAAATAAAAATAGGACTAAATCTAAAAAATAATAATAAACCAATACTGACACTTGACAAGCTCTATATATTTTTGCATGTGGTAAAGTATGATCAGCAAGTTAAGTTTCACAAGGCTAACTTGATTGTACTATTTCCTCTTAGGGTCCTTTTAGAGTCTTAAAACTTTGTCAATCTTTCTCATTATATAACTTGATTATAATGAGGTAAGGTAGCATTAAGCACTTTTTGTTGTTTATTCCTTATTCTACCCTGCTGCAACAATGTTATATTGTTTGGATTGGAATAAATGTACAGACTAAGTAGGATTTTTTATTAGTTTAATTTCAATAAAAAGGACAATATTGTGAAATCAAACATGTTTTGGATATATGCCTGATGTTTGCTCAGAAACACTAAAGAGTTAGCTAACATGATGCTCAATCTTATAATTTATACATACAGCTAAATACGTACATATATTCCAGCTGTTCAGAGAAACTATATTATATCTGTGGAGTACCCAGCAGAAAAATTATGATAAATTAAGGAAATCATACAGTAGTTACCATTGTGTTATCCTTAAATCAGTTTGCCATCTGGCAGCTCAAAGCAGACCTGTCACTGAGGCTATCCTCAATAATGTAATTTCAAAAGGCATAGCAGCAGTGACACAGCATTAAGTGACAGTTGTAATCAAATAAATTGTTTCCATCTGAAGTAAATCATAAAGGTTTGTATGACTAGGTTTCTCCAGCAAGTCAGTTTTTATTTTCATCAATATTTTAAAAATATTTTCCATCCATTATGTTCATTCAAAACATTCTTTTCTGTCTGGCTAATTTTTTTCTTTTTTGCTATTAGTATTGATGGCTACCATGAAATATTTTCTTACATGGACCCTGGAAGTGAACTTTTGCTCCTACCTACCTTGGCGAAATTTGGGGTGACTGTATTTGGAGTTACTTAATTATAGAAATTCCATAAGTGAAACCATATATGGGCTCTATATTATTAAAATTAAACTAGGATTAATATTCATGATTCCAAATATTTGATTATATTTAGCAAATGCACATGTAAAGAGAGAATTAAATAATAAAGGAGCATGACGGTAGGGTGTCTGCAGTCTTCATTGACTCCCAGGCAATGGTCTTTTTTTCCAACTCAAACAAGATCCATGTATTTTATGACAATCACTTGGCTTTGTTTGAAAAGAGGATGAATTATTTCAGACACATGAACATCTTAGATTACACAGGTAACTTGTCTACTTATGAATTTTGGGGGTAAGAGGAATATTGTATTCCAACTAAAGTATAAACCTGTTTTCAATATTTGTTATCTGATCAAAGCAACTGATATGTGGGGTTTTTTTAATCATGCACTATGTGCTCAGGATATTAAAAAAAGTCCAGTGAGCTTACAATGAGATTTGGTAATTCTGTTTAAATCACTACACACATCACATCATCTCTTTGTACTTTCTCTCAGCTCTGTTCTGTATGTTAATTAGGTAGGGGACTGAAATATGGCATGTAAAATGCTCAGTAATCCCAGGAGATAAATATATACAATTCCCACTGAAAACTTTACAGGATGATCAGCCCTCTGAATCCTTTTCTCCAGGATATTTGATTCCCCTGCCTGCTCACGCAAATTAAATAGGCAATGCAGAGGAGTAATACTGAAAGCTATAATATCAAATAAGATCAGTATCTTGGGTTAATATATCTTTCCCATTCTTTTTACCTCACTTTCACTCCTCAAGAACTGTTTAAATCTTATTTCTTCCATGCTTATCACCAAGATATGCCTGAATATTACAGTTCAGTTAATTTTTTTCAGCTTCTTTAAAAATGTCATAGTGATTTTAAAAAAGGTAATTTACGTAAATTGGTGGCTCTTGTAGAGGTTTCCAGGTTAATACCTAAAGTTTAAAGTAACACTGGTTATTTTGACATTAGGCCCCTTCCTTTTATAATTTAGGAGTATAAGTAGTAGAAAAAAGCTGTCAGTTTCAACAAGTGATACAGAGGGCCATATTTCCTTCTCAATCTACATAGTAAAAAAAGGATAATCTGAGGCTTGGAAAAAAGGGAATTTTATGAATGCACTCCAGAACTGGACTAAAACAATGCAGCTGAAATTATACCAATAATTATTTACTCCACTAGCAATTAATGTAAACTTCTCCTAACTCAGCTTCATGATGTTTCCTTGAGTCCTGTTGCTGGTCACAACCGAGAAGAGATTCACCTTGCCCCTGTGTTTCTGGTCATGAAGACATTGCAGACTGTGATGAGGTCTTCCCTCAGTTTCCTCTAGGCTGAGCAAGCGAAGTGACCTCATCCACTTCTCATAGGGCTTCCTCTCTAGACTTGTCACTATCCTCATGGCCCTCCTCTGGATACTCTCTAATAGCACAATGCCTGTCTTATATTGTGGCACCCAAACCTGCACACAGTATCCAAGGAGAGGCTGCCCCAGAGAAGGGCAGAGAGGGACAATGCTGTTCCTGATGCCCCCCAGGACAGGGCTGGCCCTCCTGGCTGACAGGGCACTGCTGGCTCATGGTCAACTTGCCACTGCCCAGGACCTCCCCACCCCTTTCTGCAGTGCTGCCCTCCAGCCTCTTATTCCCCAATCTATTCACACAAACTGCATTGACCCATCAAAGGTGAGGAATCTGGCACTTACCCTTGTGAAACTTCTTACAGCTGCTATTTGCCTGTCTCTCTAATTTGTCTAGGTTTCTCTGCAGGGTTCCTGCCCTTGAGGGAGTTGATTACACTGCTGTTTGGTTATCAAAGTATATGTAAAATATAGAGAATGTGAATAGAAAGTTCTAAGATAACTAAAGTGGAGATTAACAGTGGAGATTTTATAATATTTCAAATACCGCATCTTACTATTTTAAATAATTTTTGTAGTGAGCTCTATGATTGAAGGCATCGAGAGTATATCATTGCAATGCATGCTGTGTGTGTAAAACCTAATATAACAGTGAAAATAGTGGCCTAGGCAAATGGTGATTTCATTTTACCTGTTCTTAATTCTGGTTGTTCTGATCAGAAAGTAAAAAATACACTTTTTAAAATAAAGGTTTAATCAAGAAATTTTACATTACAGTGAAATGCAACAATTCAGACTTTTTTATGACACCCACTCTGAGTGGACGTACAGCAAAACAGCACACACACGCTATCAGTAAAAGATACAGGAAAAGGATTTGAGTTCCTGCTATGAGCTATGCAAAAAAATAAACCACTCTTGCTTACAACCTTTCTGAATGCCCTCACTGCCCACATTTAGCTCTACTGCTCAGTGGGAGTAGCAGAGCAGATATTTTCTTATATTTCCAGGTGACACTAGCAAACAATTTGATCAAACTCTGGCCTCAAAATAGCCAGGCTTACAAAAATGTCAAATACATGCAAAGAAAACCAGCATAGTTCAAAAAATAAGCTTATAAAATAAAAATCACACCCATTTTACAACTTCTATTACATATGCCAGTTGCTGTTGGATAAACCTCAAAACTCAGACTGTAACCTAAAGACCTAACTGCCATATTTGGCCCGTCTGGCACTTTTACCATTCTGACAATTTTATGCTGATGTAGCTTCTTTTTTAGGTCATTCAAACTCATGATTTTCTCTCCCAAGTGGATATAAAATTTATGTTGTTGCTTCCAGGAGACTGAAAACCTGGACTAAGACAGATCTTTGCCCTACCTGCCGGAGATTAGCAGAGTACCACAGAGAGCAAAAGCTGATGGTGCTGTACATCTGTGCATTCATTCAACATTCGGTGGCACTAAGCCACTAGTCTCTTTTCTGCATGACCAACTGACTAATTACTTTACTTGGCCTTTCTGAGTCCCTTCAATTAATGCAATGTGCAGTTGCACACAGTAATGGAGTCACCCATACAGAACAGAATCTGGGCCAGAATTAGGCTCTAAGTCCCAGAAGCACCTGTTACAAACACAGAATGTCCAGATGGTCTGGTCTTTGTGGGAAAGTATCAAGAATTGACTTATCTGTCTTATTTTTGGTTTAAGGTCATAAACATGATTCTTTTGAAGCAGAAAGTCAATCATATTTATGAAAAAAAACCCACAAAAGCAACAAACAAAACAAAACAAACAAACCGAACCAGGATGGAAGGCAGTGCGGAAGGAAGGCAGTGCGGAAGGCAGGAGGGAAGGAAGGCAGGAAGGAAGGAAGGCAGGAAGGAAGGCAGGAAGGAAGGCAGGCAGGAAGGAAGGAAGGCAGGAAGGAAGGAAGGAAAGGAAGGAAGGAAGGAGGAAGGAAGGAAGGAACCTTAGGATAAATGCAAAACCTAATCCATTGGTAAATCTTAATAACCCAGTCAAGCTTATTGTTATGTTCTGGGCAGGCAAATGGGATTAGCCCGTGATTGCAATGCAGCCTTCAATATAATTAGATAGATTTATTTAAACACAGCTGCAAACTATAAAAATGTAAAATATTTAGTGACTATGAATTCCACAGTTTGTAAATTGAAATTGAAATATCTTATCATCTATTTTTCTTTGGTTTAGAAATACTAGAAAATACCGCCCTTTTGTCTCTCTCCCTCTTCCTTTTTTTCAAGAATATCAGTGACTTGTGTTTATCACAGTGAGGATTGTTCCTGAATTTTTATTCACTTTTTAATAGTGCACTGCTTCATTCATGAATGTCTTTTCTCCATTGGCAATAATCATGGAATTTGCTTTCCATTCCTTCTGAGGAGCATGAGATGGAGGAAAAAATACAGAATTTTATGTTAGATCCCAAAAGCAGTTATGATATCTCAAGAAATAGCCAGGAAGAATGGCAGTCATGACTTCCTAATAAGACTATTTTAATGGAAAAAATAATGGACAATATTAAAAGCAGTATAAGTAATAACCACCTTGTTTATGCATTGCTGAAAGCTATTATTTTCCTACTTTATGATGCCTCCCTCCTCTCCCTCCCCGCCTCCCTCCCTCCCTCCCTCCTGCCCTCTGTCCTCTTTCTGCCTCTATATACCACTCAGTGTGAGAATAGTAAGAGAAAGAAGAGTGAATTGAGGAAAGGAGGGAGGAAGCTATTTCAGTAGAAAGAAAAATTGAATAAAACGTATTTTCTGCCCACAAATTACTTCACTTGTACCAAATATTTGTTATTCTACTTAATGTCTTAACTTTAGAAGCTTAACACAGTAATTGCCATATCCCTGCACGTTCACTTAACACAGAAAAAGAAATCAAAATTAGTTTTCTAAGTTTCTAACTAGAATTTTAACAAGAGTAGTAATTAATTTGTATCAATCATATGGGAAGCATGCCTATTTTTATTATTCATAAGTGCTGAAATAATATTGTCTACTATAAATATGTAGGAGACATGCAGTGTTTTTAATCATAAATTACTGTAACTAATACTTACCAGCAGTAATTATTTTTTTGTATTTGATGCATTAGTTTCCTTAGACTTTTGAGAAATTTTTATATATACTGAAGTTATTTCTGTATTTTCAATGGCTCAAGAGACATATGCTACTTGAAATAAATCGAAATTAATTGTATCACATGATGCCTTAAAATGTGAATAATAAATATTTTACTGTATTTTTGGAACAATCTTTTTACAGAACCAATATTTGAATTTTAAAATGCGAAAAGACCATGGAAGTGGCATGAGGAAAGAATTATCCTAAGGGCAAAAAATGCAGTATTTGTTCTTAGTTATAAGAAGTTACAGGAAAGATGTTATTTTCGTAAAATAATTGGAAATACAACATAAGGCAATGTTGTTAACATTTCAGAAAGGCTGAATCATGCTTCATTATGCTTCATTGTCACTTTATTTATGTAGAAAACAGATGAAATACTGCATATCTTAAGTTCTAACAAAGAACAGTGGATCCACTGGGGATGGGCTACATTTGTGAGCACTTCCCTGGACATTTTCTTTTAAAAGTGTACCTGTGCATTCACCTGGTTATATCTGAGCAGTCAGAGGTGGAGGAGAGCTCACGTTTAAAGCCACATACGTAAGTAAGAGGGCATTGTAAGAGAAAAACACTAGGCCAGATCCAGCGCCTGACAGAGGTGAAGCTGCTGCAGCTGTGTGCTCTCAGGTGAAACCTGCAGCAAAGCCAAGCATATGCAGCCAGTAGGCACATGCATATAGGTCACACACGTTCACTATATACATCATGGACTCATAGAATGGTTTGGGTTGGAAGGGAGCTTGTAGATCACCTGGTTCCAGTCCCCCTGCCATGGGCAGGGACACCTTTCACTAGCCCAGGGTAAGTTCAGAGCCCCATCTAACCTGGCCTTGGACACTTCCAGGGATGGTGCATCCACAACTTCTCTGGAACAACTTGTTCCAGTGTCTCACCACTCTCACAGCAAAGAATTTCCTTCTAAAATCTATTTGGTTTGAATCTATTCTCCCTTGGCTCCTGTAAATACTCCATTCAGGTAAGGCTGGGCTGTGATTAGGTTATAACCACATTCTTTTTTCCAGGGCGAAAATTTACATATACATATATATACACAAAAATGTACTGAACAGCAAACTATTGACACATGACTGGGATTTTTTGCCCTCTTATTCATTTATTTATCCATCCTTGCTCCTCCCCAAATCACTTAAATCAATTTTTTCTACCTTTCATTCCTCCTCAAAGCATCCCCTATTGAGTCATGCACTGCTGAAACATTTACCACTCAACCACTATGTGGCCCTGTTACCACCTATCTCTGAAGATAGGATAACTGAGGTTATTGTCAGTAATAGATCCCTTGGGGTGGATTACTCAGTGAAATGACATGAATTACTGGTGTATGTATATGTATATGTATATGTATATGGTATATGGTGTATATGGTATATGGTATTTGTATATGTACATGTATATGTACATGTATATGTATATGTATATGTATAATCAGGTTTATTTTAGAAAAAAGTGTTTTCATTGGACAGGAGATATGTAGCTGTTTTGGTTATTATCTATGTAAAAGTATAAATACATAATTTATTAGGAAATTATAGAGAAAATATATAAGGAAAAAAAAGAAAGAGAAAGGATAAGAGTAGGTAGCAAAGATATCACCACCTGTGGATCCAGCAACAAGGCTTGATTGTTGCACTTTCTATGTTCATTGGTCACACTCTTGACCCATCGGGCATGGAGGAAGCTCCCAAACTACAAAGTTCAGTGGGTTAATGCTCAAGAGGGAGGGCCAGGTCCATTCCCTGAAAGGAAGTTTTACACTGTCTATTGCAACACTGTGGGTCATGTGCAGTCCATGTGCAGTCTTCTGTTGGAAGGCCCCAGAAATGAGTCTGGGGGCATTTTGAGGATCTTTGATGATGTATGATTCCTTCTAAGACATGAGTGCTGCCCCTCACCGCAGCATAGTTGAGCAGCTATATTCCATCAGAAGGGATATAATCCCTCAAGCCTATGTGTGAATGTGCCAATACCTTCCCAGGGGGAAGTTTTGTGACTGAGACAGCTTTGTAAGAGAGGACATTGGCATGATAATAAACACTATCCTGCCTTGGAGGATCTGCTTCTTATCAGATTCCTAGCTGAAAAAACCCAGCTTCTTCTAAGCAAAGGTTGTTTTGTTCTGGTCATCAGTAATGAGGGCAGAGTATTACTTGGGCTCCCCTTCCCACTGTTGTCTTTCTGTGCTCAGTTGTGGTTGTGGAAGTGACCTTTTACCACATTAATTACTGTGTATATCTGCTTATGCCAAAACGGTCTGCTCAGTAGTCTGTTTCTAGACACCAGCTTTCTCCATTGAAAAATGGCTCTGGTGAACTCAGAGCAACTGTAAGTAACCACAACTGCAAAATATATGTATTTTAAAGCTCCCACTTCTACTGGACAGGTGTGATGCTGATGAAACTGCTGTGCAAACTGCTGTGTCATCACCCATGCAATTGTTTTAGAGCAAGGAATATTGCAAGAATTTAGCTGCACTTTAATATGAGTAATTATGCAAAAGAAATCTATTTATCTTCCTAAACCATAGCACTTAATAAAATAATCTTTCTAGTTTAGAGTTCAACTATATGTAGTTGAACTATATATAGTTCAAACTATATATATAACATAAACATATTTATAAATTTATATGTACCATTTATATATATATATACGCTATAATAAATACATGCAATATTACATGTGTATGATTAAAAATGACAAATTAGGTGGTTTCATGAGGTTTTTTTGGTTTTTTACATCTCACACTGTATAAAATTTATTCCACCTAAATTCTGATGTCTAACAGCTAAGCATTCAAATTCAAGTAAGTAATGACAGACTTTCTTCTTAGTCAGGTCAGAGAAATATATACCTACAGGGTGAGATATATCTATTGGCATAGGCATCTAATAGAAGTAAAATGAATCTGTGTTATCATCTTGGTGGGCTTACTTTTGTTCATTAATTCAAGCTGACTAGCAAAGCTTAGATATCTGTATTTGAGGTAAATAAAGTAGTTAGAATCCAGCATCATGTAACAAAGGTAGAAAGCAGCTGTCAGAGAACATCTCCACATCCATCTCAAATGTGAATTTTTCTTTTATTACATCCTTCCTATAAGGCAAAATGCAATAAATGATCCAGAAATTAAATGTTGATAGCATTTTCTATTTCCTTTGAAAATGACTTAGTGAAATTCATAGTTATGTGCACACAGGTCATTTAAAAGAATAAGACCTAATTTCCTGGAACATACCAAATCAGTATCTGACAGAGAAAAGACATTTTTACAGTATCTTCCTGACTTGATTTGACATAAATATGAAGGAAGGATTAACATCCCAAAGCATGTCATGCCTCCACTCCTACCTGTTCAATCAGAGGCAGGCTGAAGCTGTAACTCTCTTCATCATTCTTAATAACAGCAAAAGATCCTTTGCTCGAAGATGCACCTGAAATCAAAGTCCTCATTTAATTATACTTGCTTTAAAAAAACCCGTAACCTTTCTAAGAATCATTAACAGTTTGCTATGCTCAGACCTCTTCATCTGTGTCTGCCTCTCTGAATAAACACCATGACAGAATCTGAAGTCAGATAAATACCCTACATTTGGATTGGTTGCACAGAATCCTCTCACAATAAAGTGGATACGTAAAAGACATAATCCATCTTGTCCAAAATTTGGCATCTCAAATAAACTGTATCAATTGTTCCTCGTTGTGGGAGACTGGAGGAGAGGTTGACTGGCTCAAAACAGCCAGTTGGGAAGTGCTGGGGACCAGGGCAAGCTCAGCCATAGGTGGGGCTGTGCTCTGCTCCCCCTGCACCCTTGAGCCTTCTCGCGCTGCGCTGTGGAGCGTGAGCGTTGGAAAAGGCAGCGCTGGCCACCCCTGTAATGGGAGTGGTCGACTGCAAGGGCCAGCTGGGAATGTTCTGGCTCTGGGTCAAATGTAGGCATGAGACCTCAGTGCTGAAATCAGCATAAACTTGGGGCCCCAGCAGAGCTGAACAGATAAAAAGACAGTGACTGTGCTGCAAGGCACACTTGACTACCCCTGGGTTTGAAAGCAGATGAGATAGTGCTGAATCCTAAAGCGATGACTCTTTCTCTTCCTCTTCCTCTTCCTCTTCCTCTTCCTCTTCCTCTTCCTCTTCCCCTTCCCCTTCCCCTTCCCCTTCCTTCTCTTTTTTCTCTTTATCTTCTTCTAACTTCTCCTTGGAAGATATTGTAAGACAGACCAAGAATTTCCTGTCAGTGCCTTGCTAAGTGCCTTTTTGTGCCTGGATAAGTTAAAGATTGCTAATCTAAAATTTGTCAATGCTGTATTCTGGTGGAATGTTCCAAAGGTTGCAAGAAAAAGTTCCTACTGAACCTCTTGAGAATTTTATTTTTTTTCTTGTACACCACTCAGAGTAAATCCAAGTATATTCCCCTAAACCCGATGAGTGGACTGTGGCATGACACTTGTTTATTGTTCATCTTTGAATACTGAAACCTAAAGTGTTTTCTCTGTTGTAGGTATGTGTTCAGAATCTTTTCCCAGTTGTTCTGAATATTTTCCTCTACTTTGTATAAAAATCATTAACACTCTACTTTGTATAAAAATCATTAACACTCTACTTGGTATAAAAATCACTGTAACTCTCTCTTTTTGCTGAAATCAGTATTTCACAAAACGTTTCTTCAGATGGTACTCACTTGTGGGACCAAGAAAATATAGGGTTGGTTGTCAACAGAAGACCAAATTTAGATGCTGCACCAGAAATACTTTTTGCTAAAAATATTTGAAAGAATTTTAAATTTCATGAAGTATAAAAGAAACCTCTGGCAGGTAATTCAAGGTCTCTTTACTTGCTGGATTTTCAGAGGCGATTCCCAGCTTTGAACTCTTCTGTTTTATACTGGATTGATAATAGACAACCAAATTATTTCAGTTAAAATTATGGGAAAAAGTAGCATTAAATTCTGCTTCTATCTACTGACCAAGTGGCATGCTCAGTAGATAAGGGAAAGGCTGTGGATGTTGTCTGTCTAATGTAATGCATCACATGTCTGTGTAATGTAAAGCACACGACATTGCCTTTAGCATTCTCCTGGAGAAGCTGGCCACACATGGCTTGGACAGGTGCACTCTTTGCTTGGCACAATACTGGCTGGATGGCTGGGCCCAGAGAGTGGTTGGTGACTGGTCACTGGTGGTGTTCCATAGGGCTCAGTATTAGGGACAATGGTAACATCTATATCAATTATTCAGAGAATGGGAGTTAAATACATCCTCAGTTAGCTCAAAGATGACACCAAGTTTAGGTGGGAGTGTTGTTCTAGAGGAGGGGAAGGCTCTAAGAGATCTTGACAAACTGGAACAATAGGTTGAGGGTCTAATTTCAGAAGGGGCTTCACTGTTACAGATGTTGAGACTCTGCTCACAATTATCTGATATTGAAATGAAAAGCACTGAAATTTAGTATGTTAGTAACAGGTGTTTCTGTACTCATGAATTAAACAGTGGCAGAGAATCTTCTCAGGCTGAAATTTGACCATCTATCCAGCTTGTTCTTAAAAGGACTTTTAGTATGGGTTTTGATCATGGGCAAAATTCAGAGCTAATCATAGGCTATGGAGAAACTTCATCATTGGTTATTTTGTAAATTCAGGGTTTCGGGACATTGGCATAGGCTGTTCTATTCCAGTTTGTCTTGATGCTAGCTTAGGTTACTAGTACACATGCAACCCAGACTGTTTCTCTGATGTTAATTTGAGGACAGGTATTTAAGATATTTGTGTTTTATTTTAGTTTCAAACTCATCAAGATAGACTTTGTGTATCCCAATAATAGCATCAAAATCTTTCCTTTTATTTTGCACAAATTCAGAGTGAACGATCCAGGTTTGTAAATTTCCTTCTGTGCCCAAACCTCTTTGTGAGTAGGAGTCATAGCTAAGCATAAGCTTATGACAAGGAACAGTATAGTAGTCTACTAAGTAATTGTTTCCTTTACTCTTTCAGATAGAAATTCTGCTGTTAAAGAGGTTTTTCTCATTTTTTACTAAATGAGGACCAGGTGTTAATTTTTATCTTTTTCCTGGTTTAAGTTAGAGAAAATGCTGTACCTCCAGAAGGCTATAAATATCCTTAGGCCATCTAGGATAGCTAGGAAACACCTTGGCAAGCTTCTATTATTTTATTTGTGTTCTTTTTGTTACTTTAATTTTTTCAGGAAAATTCAGGCTTCACGGACATTGCTCTAGCTCTGTTTTGGCAAAACTTGTGTTTTAAAAATGAGATATCAAATTGACAACAGTAACTGGGGCAGAATAAACTTCATTCAATTATCAAGATTGAATGACAGCATTATCTAGATGACACAAAATGCTTGGATCAAAAAAACCATATGACATGCTTAGTATAGTTCATAACATGGAAAATACATTTTTAATATTATATTCTTTACCTCCTTGGATAGTCCTCCAAGGGAGTACATGATAATGCATGCAGAGTCTTGCTGAAATCTTGAAGCACATGCTATTTGTTGACAAATATGTAACTTGGAAAAGAGAAACAGCAATTCCAGGAAAAATAGTTTTGACATAATTAATTAGATCCCTTTATTTTTTATTCTCCCAGTGTCTTAGATGTGTATGACCTTAATAACTTTAGTGATATCACCTCTAAATTACAGTGCAAGGAGCTAAGTCATGCTATCAATGGTACATTATGCCTGTCTGAAAGGTTGCCTTAGAGGCTTTAGAGCTGAAATCCAAACAATTTTCTAAAGTGAGATTTTTTTTTTTCCCTTATGTGGTCCTTGAAGACAAAAAACAAACACCCTGCTTGCAGGTAACTTATGGTCTTAGTACTATACTGTGGCATGCTTGTCTTCTGGTTCTGCTTGAGCACACAATACACAGAGAGCTATCCTAGCAGAGCCACTATTTGCGTGGATAGAAAATCTAATTTTGAGGGAGATTTTAGAGAGTAACTGAGGGTTATGTCTGTTAGCTACATGATTCTTAGTAAAAGTGAAGGAAGGTGTGTAATTCTAGTGCCTGAACATGGTGGCATCTTAGATATTACATATTAACATGTGGTTGATACCTGCCAGCTGCAGAATTCCCAATTCTCCTGAAGGTCCTATGTCATATAAACCAGCCCCATAGGTGTGTTGTATGCATTTTAGTAATTTAAATGGTGCTATATGACATATGACTGCATGACACTACCCAAACTCTTCCCTTCATTTTTCATGTGGATTAGTCTTGAATTGCAGACATGGAATCAACATAAAGTTACAAAACCTATGGGAAGAAGAGCATTCAAGTAGAGAAAGGTAATATTCTATAGTTCCACAAGCTCCTTTTGGTTCGTGAAAATCTGCCAAAGTTTGAATATATTAAAAAACATTATCTCAGCCCTGTAAGGCAGAAGAGCAGGTTGAAAATCTCAGTGGCAGGCTCCTCTAAAATATCTTAACATATCCAACTTAGCCTGACTGCTGCCAGCACGGTTGTATTTATTTATTTTTTGCTGAAAATTCTGTACTGACAGACTCATATTCCTATATCTGCTGTTTTCAGAAGCAGAAACAACAAATGCTTTTATCTTCCTCTATTCTTCTTTAGTCTCCCCGAAGGGCCAGAATGTGTATTTTATCAACCGTTTCCTTTACATCATGTTCTCTCTTCTTTGGTTTCTGATTTTCTCTTTGACCTACTGGATCCTTTATTGGTAGTCCTTGTCAGTTACCACTCATTTTAACAGTTAAAATTTGTTTTGTAGTACTGTCCTCATTGTGTCAATTGTCTCCTGCTCAATCCCATAAAAATGTGTGATGTAATCATAGGATTTTGTCTGTTAATCACACTGCACAGGGGAGTGCTGTTTAAATTGGTACTACAATGGAAGAGACATATTTATAAAGTAGTGGAATCTCATACTCTGAATCTACACAGCTGTAAGTGAAGCAGTGTAGAATAATGTGAATCTGCTTTCCTCTTCAAACTCAACTCCATTAACCTAGCATTTAATAACTTCTTAAGGAGGAAAATGTGCAGTACAAAGAAAGTTGGGGTTTTTTTCTGTTTCAAAATTCTGCTCTAACATAAAGTATATAAACATCAATTTGTCTCTGGACAATGAGCTTAAATGAAATAATAACACAACTTGATAAAATGTGCTAGTCCTTGTGCCTCAGTGCTCTCTGCACTCAACACGGATCCTGGTCTGCTGGTGCCTCCACTCCCAAGCAGAGCTCATGTGGCTGCAGTTGCAACTGAAATCAGACAGACAGAAAACAGACAGACATCTGGACAACTTACAAGCATCTAAACACACACTTGATACAAGCCTAAATGTTTAAGAAAAATGTTCATGAAGACTTTGGGATTAGGTTTTCATAATAATCATTATGATGATTTGTAATATGATGAGTGTGCTAGATAAATTGCGAAATCCAATTATTACAGAAATTAAACAGAATAATTAAGACCTTTTAGTTTGTATTTTGATATTGAATTAGGAAAGAATTAAAGATAGAAGAATTTCAGGTTATGAATATAATTTCAAGGTATTAAAGATGAGTTTTTGACAGTTTCTGATAAAATAATATTTTGCAAAAATAATTTCTTCCTGCTCATAACTGCTGTATAGTAGCACAAAGGTATAATATTGTCTAGATCTGTGAATGCAGTGAATTTATTGCTTATAAATAGACCTGCACAACAAAATTCCTCAGTTCAAGTAACAGATATTTATTCAGCTGCATTTTTCTTCGTTTTAGAAAGGAGAGGAATTTCAAATTACATACATAGCATAAATGTATGGGTTTAGAAAATCTTTATATTCCTCCTGTAAAAGAGTTTTGAATGCCTGTGTACTGAAAAGCAGAGTCATTAACTGACAAGAAATCATTTCTATCCAGGATTTCAAAGTATTCAACTCTAATATTTAGAGCAGACAGAATCTCTTTTGCAGAAGTAAGAATGCTTGATAATATAACTTTCATGTAAACAAGAAATGTAAATATCTATTACTACAGATTACATAATGTATCTATTCTTACTCTTTCTGAATAAGGCATGGCTGTTACTCAGGATTTTTGACAAGTACTCATTTTTCTGCTGTGCTAATTTTAATTCCTCAACATACTATTTTGGAGGACTGAGAAAAACTAAGAAATAAAATTTTCTGAAACCTAGGATATTTATGAAGTATTTTACATTTACTCTTTACTTATAAATAGAAAATCCCAATAATCTAAAGCTCTTAAGCAAAATGTTAAGTTCATATTTTGTTTTGTTTTTGCACCTTGCTGTCCAGATATTTATTTGCTTCTACCAAAAATTAATGTTAAAATTAAGTGGATCACAATGATAAACTCTAATATAACTCTAATCCGATCTCTGAAATGCCAGCCTGCCATACATATTCTAAAGACATTTTCATCATTTGGGAATGCCATAGAGATCTTTATGTCTCTTGATTTCAGAACAGTTTGTAAACAAACAAATAATGCAGCTCTTATTTACCAAGTAAGGTAAACATTACCACATAGGAGACTTAAGTCAAGAAAAGTGTGTATGTGAAAAGTAGAAATCAGAGAATGATTTGGTGTACTATAGCATTTCTTTTCTAGCTATCAACTTTTGTTGGGAATCTGCACATCTGGCCTCTTGACTAATAGAGTTGTAATTATGTACAAAACATCAGTAAGTTAGGAGATAACGATGTCATTTCAGCCAATAGGAAAAAGAAATTCCAGAAGGCAAGTAGATTTCAAATGCACATTTTTCTGGATGTTCTTATATACAAGGAAGTCAACAAAAATGTGGTCAAAAGAGTCCCAAATAGATGGAAGACTAACACCTAAGTCTTAGAGAGAGGATGTTGGTGGCCAAATGGAATATCAGAATATCTTGTATAGCACTAAATAACTACAAATAGGCAAACAAATGGTGTTCACAATATCAGTAAAGCCAGAGGTTCTTTAATCATGCTAAATGGAATCACCTTCAGAAGATCAAATGAAGAAACACTATGATGAGCTACAGGAAAAGAAAAATGCCAAGTATTTCCAACTCTGTCATACTTCAGAACACTTTTTAAAATGTGGTCTAAATAAATGTAAGCAGAGGTTTTTTACATGATAAGGAAAGTTGTAGGTTAAACAGGAAGATGTTACCAAATATTGTTGCCTACTTAAAATTTTTTAGAGTTTCCTACCCTGAGCTACATGCTTCTCCTGTACACACACCTTTCTTTAGTAACTTAAACTTCTGCAGATTGCCTAAACATTAGCATCCAGTACCAATCAGGATGCTCTGGAGCTAGCCAGACACAATTGCATGGATGTGGGGGAGGCAGTGAGGACCCTGGAGAGATCCTGGCCTTACTGCTGCAGTTGCTGAGCTTTGTGTAGTGTGTGGCAGGTGAACTGAGAGGCCACTGGCTGTGCAGATGAAAGAATGGCTTCTTCTGGGGATGTTAGCAGTGGTGTCACAGGATTCAAGTAATGATCAGATGTCTAGCAGTGTTTCAAAAGACAGAAGCCTCCTACATGACCTCTAGAAGCTTTTCCAACTTAATTTGTGTTTAAAAAAAAAAAAGTTGCATTTATACATAGATAATCAAAAAATCTGTATCTACATTTGAAACCTGTATTTTTAGTAAAAATTACATCAATCACATGAAAACAGAAACCTTTACAGGGCACTTTCTAAATCTCAAATGAGACCTTACCAAAAAAACAGTTACAATATTTTAAACAGTATTAATTTTGATGTAATTTTGAGGCAGGTGGGGGAAGTGGTGATTTGAGGTAGTGCAGTCACCCCACATTAAGCTTCCCCACTTAATAATTCAGCCTACAGGGGAAGTAGATATAAATCATCACAATTACTGTGTTTATTCAGATACAGAGCATGTATCTGTGACTTCAAAAGGGTGTAAGGAAATGGAAAACTCGAATTTGAAGGTCAAATTATTCCACAGAATAACTCCATTGATGCCAGCAGAATTATTATGAGTATGCATTTGCTTTCCTGTCATAAGTGGCATAAGGAAAAGAGAGAAACAGTTCTACAGAGCTTCTAAATTAGCTCCATCTCAACTCTCCCATCTATTCTGTCCCAAATTAATTCACCCTGTCTTCCTTTTCTGCAAATGGCAAGAAATGAAAAACAACCCAAACTACGACCACGCTTCTTGAAACACATTTGTCAGTGGCAATTTTGAATGGAACATTTCCTATCTAAACAGGTAGTTGATTAATTTGCTCATGTTTAAACAAGAACTCTAGAGGTGGAACCAGAAAACATCTTTGTTTTCCAGAATACAGAACCTGGAATAGACACAGTCCTGATCTAACTGGAAGGGCTAAATAGACATGCAGCCCTATCTGTGCGATACGACATCGGCATCAGTGCCATAAGTGCCATGGAGGAGAGAAGGAGGGGGTGAAGAATTCTCAGTTGCTTTTTTCTGTTGCATTGCCTAGAGGATCTGAGGATCTGTGTTCAAATTAAATTAAAAGATTAAAATAGTATAATTTGAAGCAGTGATTGTTATTGGTATTGGTAAGAGGCAAGCTTGTGATGCCTTGGGCTTTTGGGTTTTCTATTCTGCACTGGTGTGTGGCTTTTGTTCAGGGCACTGAGATCCTTTCCCAGGGTGAAGAAGACATAACAATCCTACTCTGATTTGGGACTCAAAGGCTTTTCCAAACTTCAAGTTCGAAGTAAAACAATGTGGAAGGAAGAGTGTGGGCAAATGAAGCTCCTGTATGCAAATGGACCCAAACATATAAAAAGGGTGTGATCTTGGGACGGGCACCCCCCTCCCTTTTGCCTCCATTTTGGAGCCATCCAGACAGAGCCTGATTTGTAGCAGTGGTGCTGTCTGGGGGTGACCTCTCAAAAAATATCCTTTATTCCCCAACTCCATCTAGCCTCTGTTCCAGCTCTTCCAGGCATCACTTGGGCAATGGTGAATTTCCACTGAAGATCAACCCTGGCAAGCTGATGTCTCAGCTACCAGCTTTGCGAATATTACGTGGTGATTAGGCATTGACCATGGCAAAATAGAAGGTTTGATGCATTCCTCTGGGTAAGCTGGTTTGTCTCAGCACAGGCACAAAAAATACACTTTTTGAAACAGCTTTCTCCAGGTTACTCAGTGCTTTTGAGCTGAAACCTTTACTGTCAAAAAAAGCCCACACTGCATCAATGATGATATCATATTTTTTTCCAAATGGCCTGAAACATTTTCTTTTCTTACTTGCTCCCGTGGCTTTTCATATGTATTCTGATGGAAGTAAAATATCTATTCAGAAATATGGATCAATTTTTAAGTTATTTTGTTGTAGTTTGCTGTTGTTTTCTTTCTTTCTTTTATTTTTTTTTAAATCTATGGACCAATTATTAAAATCTATCTAAATATATGGATTTTGGAAAATTGTCATATAATTGTTGATGAAAATATAAATATAAAAGATATTTAGTAAAATTTTCCCTGCAACTGTTTTTTTCTTCCTTAACTGTGGAGAAAATTACTGCCATATAAGAACTGAAAAGAAAGAAATCATAAAAATCCAAATGCACCAAAAAAAAACACACAAAAAAATCCCAGTAAAACCTAAATGTTTAGCAATTTTCTCAGAGAAAAGCAGTGCCATAAGAATTGAGCTGTTATTTAAAAATAAATTTGTGAAGCACGGTGCTAGACAAAGCCAAATTGTGTATGCAATTATTTTGTATGTGCAATAGGACTAGTTTTAAAGCTTCATTGGCAATTGTCTGTTTAATTAGGCTTGCAGTACTGCACATCCAAATACCCTGTGTTTAACTCTCACTTGGACTAATAGTTAAAATTGCTCCTGAGGTAGTATTTCCATGTATTTACATTCATGCAATTGCACATTAGTGTGGCTCAAAACGCATGCTTTAAATGGCCTTAGCCACAAGACAGTACTCAGTCAAGAGGACAAAATAATCAGCTTTCTTGTTGTTAAGGAGGTGTAAGATTAATCCAGGAGATGTCTGTCACAGTCACTGAAGGATTTTTTAATTATTTCAATTGGAAAATGTAGTAATTTTAGAAAATAACTTGTTATTGCAGAGTTTTGATTGAAAAGTCATATAATTATCCCAGAATAAATGAAATCAATTGAAGGAATCGTTGTTCCTTCATATATTTTATGTTCACATTCTCTACTTCCTTTGAGACCTGATTAGAATATGTTCTGTACCATTTCCGTGTCAAAAAGTAGTGGTGAGGAATCATAGAAAAAATTAGTGCTGAATATGGCACATGAAGGAAAGCATAGAAAAAGACAAAAAATTAAGCATGTATTGCATTACTTTTCAAAAGGGAAAAAAAGGAATTTGGAAATTACTGATGGAAAATACAGGTTTTCAGTCAACAGCCTTTGAGCTTTTTAAAAAAAACTAGCAGAAATGTGTACTGAAAAAGAAATTTAAAAGAAAATACACAATTTGTCTATTTTCTCACATTTAAGAAATTAAGCTGCTGAAACCAAATGCATTTTAAATGAACTTGAAGTATCATTTTGGTCTAATGAATTCCAGTTGAAGGAAAATAAATCAAAAATTTAAGTGAAGATAATTTTTATACTTTAAAAATATCACTTTCATTTAATTTCATGGCAATGAAGAAATCAATAAGAGTGACCACATGCTGAACTCAGATCTCATTTCACACTGCTTATTTCCTGTATATTCTGTATAATTAAAGTCACAAGAAGCTTACATGCTAAGTATTCATAGAGTTTACTTATATTAACTACTAAGATTTGCCAGATACTTAGTAAGAAAAAGAAGAAATGAAGCCTTCTGAAGAGTAGCTAACTTAGTGAATTCTTCCAAGACATCAACTGGTTAAGAAAAAAGATGTCTTTCTCCAGTGTAGACTCCTGCACTTGGGAAGTAAAATTATGTGTTTATGATTTGGAGCTGAAAAGCACTTAAAACTCCTAGTGCTGAAATTTTAGAATTTACTTGAGTTGGCTTCTAATTATTATGCACTTCTTATCTGACAGTACTAAAAACATTAAAGTAGAAGCAAACTGTCCATCTGTGAAGACAGTCTGCATGAAAAAGATTTCTTATTTGGTTATAGCTGATACTGGTTCTGTGATTTTCTGCATTTAGAAGACTTAAATTTAATGACTATCATTAAGCATAAATGCTGCAGTAGTTAATCCCATGCTCAAACTGAAAATATATCTAGCATTTGTGATACTGAATGAATAATATTTTTCTATGTACGCTCCCAGACTCTATCTATAAAAGTATTTTTGGTAGGAGGCAAATGTGTCCATCTGTATTTTATCAGTTAAATCAATGCATATACATTTTATCAGTGATATAAACACTGTTTATACATGCACACACAGTCACTTCTCTCTAGGTGATATAGAGCTCAATAAAGGAACTGGAAGTGTTACCTTAAATTTTACAAGTAGCCTTTTGACAGGCCCATTTTTAAATTTATACACTGAAGGATGATCAAGACTAATTTAGGCTGTAATTATTCAGTACAATGGCTGAAATAGATATTAACTTTCACAAAAGTTTTATTTTTAGTAACTTCTGTTTAAAGTGTTTAACAAAAGCAGCAGACACACTTTGTACTATGCTATCCAGTAGAAGCTGATACCTGAAATACTATAGATACTAAGTAGTTTTATTAAAAGTAATGTAATAAGCAGAGAGACTGTGCATTAAAGGACATTAATCTGATATCTAGCCACTTTTCTGCCTAATGTTTCTTTTTCTTAGTGCAGGGTTATAAAAACCCCCAGAACGAAAGACTTCTGATGAGAAAAATCTAGCTGTCTACCTGTGGAAAATAAGAAAAGTGTATTTGTTTGGGTACTGTGTCTGATGTAAAGATGGGGCATTTATTTTTCCTGTGAATGTGTTTCAGTTGTAATTTCCGCAACAATTTCTTAGGGCTTCTTGCTTTCAGTATTTCTTGCAGGTTTTTTTCTTAGAGGGAGATAATTATAACAGTAAACCCTGGTTTAGATATCAAAGTGTAAATATACTTAACTACATATCATATAAAAAATATGGTTCCCATTGTACTAAACACACTAATTATGATTATTTTTAGATTTGATGCAAGTTAATTTCCCTTAAATCGATCCAATGCATTGCCCTTCTTGTGTAGGGAATATTTTTTTCTAATTCCATTTTAAAACAAAATAAAATATCAGCAGGAGTTTTTCTGGGTTTTAGGGGTTTTTTAATAGCACAAGGGAATTCTAGCC
This sequence comes from Anthoscopus minutus, assembly GCA_013399455.1. Taxonomy (NCBI): domain Eukaryota; kingdom Metazoa; phylum Chordata; class Aves; order Passeriformes; family Paridae; genus Anthoscopus; species Anthoscopus minutus. The sequence continues at coordinate 516 of VWYI01020886.1, read as the reverse complement.
ACACATATTTTATTTTTTGCAGTTTGAGGTGCATCCTAAAGGAAATTTTTATCTTTCTGCTGGAGAATATGTCATTTTTGTCTGATTTTCAGAAGTGGTAATGAGATTGGTATTCAATAAAAAAACATTTTATAAAACCTCTCACTCACAGTAATGTTTTTATTCTACTTATTAGTGTCCCTGCTGAATAAATCGTATTTCTAAGCTGATTTTACTGGTTACTAATGTTTATAAAATGTAAGTACTGATGGATAAGAGTGTTATTCACAATTCCCATGATCATTTCAGGAAATTTTTTGGCTAGACAAGAATCATACAACACAGGAAATAGACATGACATCCCTTTGCAAGGGACATATTAAACATTATTATTATAATATCTGAGACAGTCACTTTATTATTTTAGGTTTTATTTTTCCATTTTTCTTTTTATAAATTAAACAAAAGGGTTGATATTATTATCATCTGAGCCCTTTGCTAAAGTGCCAATTATATCACAGTTCTAGAAGTATTTCC
>VWYI01020881.1:0-21629 GCA_013399455.1 Anthoscopus minutus | reverse complement strand
CCAAAGGGCTATGTGTAGACTTAGATATGATCAGATCTGATGCAACCAGGCAGAAGTGTTGAAGTAAAAGAGGCTTCGCACAGTTATTGTGTCTGACTTTCCATGCTCAGCACGTTGTTTAGTTTTCAAAACCAAAATGCACAATAGCTCTAAAATGCCACCAAATTAGAATAATGTATTACTGTTAAAACGTCCAGGTACATTGATTTTACCAGTCAGGTAGCACTACAGCAACATATATGGACTCCTTCACAACATATCACTTGAGGAACAGATACCTAGGTAACAGACACGCAAGATGCATGTCAAAATCCCCAAAATACAAATTTCTCACTGTCACAACGGTGACATATAAAATTGCTCTTTGCCTTTGAGTCATTTACTTACTCAGATGTTCCATATCCGTGAGAGTAATGAGCTTTTCCTCATTTGTACATAACAACCATAGAGCTATGTCAGTCACAGAAAACAGCAAATTATCAAAAAACAACCAAGTTGTACGTATTTTACACAAGCAAATTTTGTCAGAATTCCACATATTGTAGTGGCCTTTTAAAGGCAAGAAACAGAATCAAAACATATGCAGTGTCAGGAGACAAGAAAACGATGTAAAATGAACAAATGGTTATGCTTTATGCTGTTAAAAAGACAGCACTGTGACTGAAATCATAAGTAACTTACCGCTGTGATCTGAGGCCCTCAAGAAATACCCTCCCTCTTCCAGGAGTAAAGAAGTTCCCTTAGCAAGATTGTGAAGAGACATTCATCACTTTCCATTTTTGTTTGGCTCATCTTTAAATGCAACATTCAAAAGAAATCTAAACTTTCAAAAACAGGTAAGCAAGCTGAGTTTATTACAGCAACCTACAGTAACTCAAGAGTAATATTTCCTCCCTCTATTTTCTAAAACAATGCTTTGGTAACAACTAGCAGCCCTAGATCCAAGTCCACTATACCACAAAACAAATATTTGGAACTTCCCACCAAAGCATAGCCTTGACCTACACAAATTCTTGTTCAATGCACAACAATAATGTCCTGGGATACTTTAGAATTATCTCCAGTTAGCAAACTAAGTGCTAAAGAACAGATCAATGTGGTCATCAAGATTTTCCTTAGCTATTCATCTTGTTGGATTGAATTTTCTAAGTAATTAACACTATCTAGCATTGTTTTACTCATTTAAAAGAGCTGATTTGTCATCTCAAATGTCTGCCTCCACAATTAAACAATAACACTGACTTGAATTCTTTTTAAAATTATTTTCAATTATTTTAAAATAGATAGGCATCTTCATTAAGGGCAGTGTTTTATTCAAATTCACTTCCCACGTCATATGCACTTAATTCTACATTCACCTGTTCCATAGCCTTTTCTTTATGGGAAACTGATTTTCTCATCTCAGGCATCAGAAAAGCTATGAAGAAAGTAAACCAACACTTCAGAGGTCTCAGATCAATTTCCCATACTGCTCAGGGAACTCAGTTACAATGTGATACCTCAAGATTGTTTTCATTTCACATGTAACTTTAAGCCTGTGAGAAATCTTACTGGCATCAATGGTCTGTTGATCAGTGGAACATTCTTTCTGATTTGGGACCTAAGCTTATTTGTCACTTGGGCTAATACGTATCCAGTCCTGACATCATCTTTTCTATTTGGGCTATGAACCTTTTCAGGCCAAAACATGCTTTGCAGTTTGTATTAAAAATAGCAATTCCCTGTTAATGCAACACTAATATTAAATAAATAAATCATAATCTATTTCATCATATTTGTTCTATTACTCCTGAAATAACCTTTGGATGTCCTTAGCTTCATGTTCTTATTCTTCATTACACAAGCCATGTCATTTTCCCCTTGCTGTTCTCACCTATCACAACACAAAAGAATACATTCAGAATCTATGAACAGGAGTCAAAATACTGCTTTGACAGATGACCATGCCCACATCAAATATCAACTATGCTCTAGATGTGCAGTGTGTACCTATCCAAATAACCAATTTAATATGCGAATGCTTCTTTACAGCATGTAAAAATGTGCCTTGTTCTTCTTATAACTAGCTTTGTTTCCCTCCCAATTCAAGCCTATCCTAAATCAATCATCAGCCAATCAGCCGTGTCCTCTGGAGTCTCTTGCACAATGGAAAACATATCCATCAATATCAATTGCATGAAATATGATTAAGAGGCTCATTACACAATTTTTCTGAAAAAAGTTCTATATAAATTCACAGAGAAAATGTCACATAACATCAGTCACTGAAAACTGAGCCTACAGTAATTCATCTGCTCTATGAAATCTACCTAAATATTGGGTTTTAAGCATTTGCCAAGCAACTAAAATGAATCCCATGAAATAGAAAGGTCAGCTATCATTCATAGTTTAAGAGAATATATAGTTAAATAAATAGAACTGATCAACAAACTATACAACTTTCTGCATAGTATTCAAGTGTCACATATTACTGTTAGTAAAGCAAATTCCAGTTTGGAGTTTCTTTCAGCATGTCAGTGTCAGACAGAGATACATAATTACACAGCCCCAAAGAGCTCACCAAATCAAGGATATATACAAGGCACTTGCTTTGCTACAGTCTGGATACAAAAAGATATCCCTTTTTCATCTTTCAAAATAAGTAATGAAAATTGTAATAAAGAACTACCCTACTGTTTAGAGAACCTAAGGATGTGAGGTTTTTTTTCCTGTTTGTATACTGGACATTCCATCAAGAATAAAGTGATCTTCTTGGTCGTAACAAGGCACGGGGTCTTCATTCCCAGTCAAAATAATAAAAAAAATAAATAAAAATCCCAAAAAATTTGTTGCAATTTATATTCTTGATTGAACCTGCATCAAACATAATTCATGTCTTGATAGTCAGAGGTTAATAGCATAATGTGTCTTCCCCAAAGATCTGTTTATGTACATAAACATAATTTAAGCCACATGGAAAAAGGAACGCTGTAGAATGCTACTCCTAATGAGTTGCTGCATCATCACTAAAAACACTCATATTCAATATCTATCTAAGTAGCGCCATAGAAACAAAATAATTCTACAATTCCCATGTGCAACTCTGTATCAGAATAAAAACCACACAAAACTGTGAACAATTACAGATACAGTAAAGCTCTTAGTTCCAATATTTCAAAATTAGTAAGTCACCACAGGGGGTCTTCAGTATCAAAATTATTATCTTGTAGCACATGCAAGAAAAGTGAATTGCAAGGACACTGCCATGCAAAGCACTGCACAAAACTCCAATAATGTACAGTCTGTCCTAAACAATAGACACCCATAAGCAGGCCTGCCTTTTGAAGAATAAAGAAAGCAGCATAACTAAAACCAGAACTTCAATTTGAATATGAAATTTTTTTCCAGCATTTCCAGTCAAGCACAGAAAAGCATGAGTCACATTTGCAAATTCTGGCTTAAATTGGTTTAATGCTTCCCAGTGAATGCATAAGCCTATTGTTCACATCCTTCGATGATTTTAGCAAGCGATATCAAAAGCAAGCCCAGAATAAAATTGCAATAGAACTCACTTAACTCTTGAAGCATTTTAACTACCACAATACATTTAATTCAGGAAGGCAAATATCTTGTGATATTTCTTTTCCCTCTCCAAGGAAAAGCCATGATCCAAGTTGGACACCTTTAAGGGACTTCATTTTAAAACATACTTCATACAATACCATTAAGACAAGTGTCCCACCTTAGTGTATGCAGGCTCTAATTCAATAGTTGTACACCAAGGCTTAATCTAACAGCACTTTAGAGACAATCTTAGTTGTGATTATAATTACCTTTTTTAGAAGCCATTTATATAATGGGATGTGAATGTCATTAGACACTGACATCCAAATATTTCAAGCAATAGTAAACTATGGCAATTACTTCTATTCTGCATTGTAACTGCATAAGCATACTTGTTATGTGAGAAGTCTAATGACGAAATTTTAAATAGTTCATTTTATGAGAGTTTGCACTAGGTATCTTTCCTACCTGGCCCATTTTATGAGGGTTTGAACTAGATAACCTCCGTATCTTTTAAAATAGTTCTATTTTCCATTATGATTCTAAATCTTGTTTTCCATTAAGAATATAGTACAATTTTGCTAAAGTACCACCCTTAATTCCCACCGACATATTTATTAAACTCTTTTATACAAAGGCAAAGTAAAAAAAACAGCTTACTGTCTATTTTTCTTTGTTTTTTTATATCCTTCTATTGCTAAAAATCTAAGAATAAACAAACACTAACAATTTGCAAAATAAAAGAAGAATGACTTGACTAACCAAGCTTATGTTAATGTTGCAGTCATTTGTCACAGTAGTTTTCATCATCAGCTAAGCTCTATCCTCCATCAGCTATTTCCTCTGGAACAAATCCCTCTATAAAATCATCTCTTCACTTTATTTTCAGTTGTCTGCACTTGACCATGCTCATTTATCCTTTGGCTTTTCCTTCAACTGTAACAAACAAACCCCTTCTGAGCTAACAGACTACAACAACATTAATTTAATTATTTTCATAAATTCTCCAGGCTTGACACCTATTCCTTCTTGGCAGAAATCTAACCCTGACAAGGTAGACGATTAAATGTCAGCTGCAAGAGCTCCTGAAAATGCAGATGAACATTTCTTAAGTTGTCCTAATATTCCTAACTTTTACATAAAATGGGCTTTGTGTACATTTGTTGCCTATTTGCATAACTGGCACTCTATGGCCCTGGAAGGGCAGGTTATTTCATCAGTATCTAAGAATGTTCCACGTGTCTAAGGAGATGGCAATTTGATTTTGCACACATACACTCACAAATTGCGCTCTATACATACAGAAATCGTAGATGGAACCTAATGGTGAGGAGTATGTAACGTTAGGCCATAGCCGTTACTTTCTCACTATGTGGATTCACAAAAACCCTTTGACAGAGCCCTTTAAATGTCTGGAAGGCAAACTAGGCAAGAGAGAAAAGAGGAGAGATCTTTGCCTGGGTAAGTGATTGGATACATAAAACAGTGAACAAGAAAAGACTGGCTAGTTTTCACAGGGAGTGATGATTCCAGTGGAGTAACTCATGCTTAACATACGCAGAGAAGTTCTGGAAAAGGGTGAGAGCAGTGCAGATAGAAAATCCATTGAGGCAAAGCTATACAGGGTAGAAAAGGCATGGGTAATGTGATAAACTGTAGAAGGATTGCATGGAATAAGTATGTGGCTTCTAAAATGGCAAATATAAAAATTAATGTGTAAGTTTAATAAAAAAACATCCCAGTCCTCAGCAATAAAGATAAACTTAAAAATAAAAATATTTTAAAAAAGGTAATCAGAGCTTAGAAAATTTTTTTTGCAAGAGACACCAAAACAGAAATCAATCCTATGCCCATACAGAAATTTACACTTTGCCTACTGCATGCAATTCCCTTAACCTCAGCTCAGAAAACATATACCAAAGCTGTCAAAACTTTGGAGAAGGGCAAGAAGCTTCCTCAAGCATCCTGCACATCTTCCATTTAAAAACCATCTGATTAAATCAAAAGTTTCCAGCCTGGAAATGACTGAGTGACATGAGAAGAACCAAAGGTTATCTTTTCCAATTGAAGAACTAGAAGGAGCCAAATTAAACTCATAGGAATCAGACTGATAATAAACAAAAGTAGATCTTCACACAACAGCTAGTTGGCTCCCTGTAAGGTGGATGAGAAATCTTACACAAGCCCAGTAGGAAAGAAGATAAACGCTTAGAAGAAAGACCTATTAAGGATTGTTGAATAGACAGGAATCACACCCTGCTCTGAAACGTCCCTCAGCTCAAAACAGCTGGGAAATTCTCTGGAACACACCACATACACTTACCCTACTCTTTCACTAGACATCACAAACAGCTACTGCTAAAGCAAGCAGCCAATGATCCAGCTCAGTGTGGTCACTCCTATGCTCTCACCTAAGGCTGCTAAGGGTGTCTCCCTTCTTTGAGGCATTACCTGCCAGGCAGCAGATTCAGAGGCAGTTCGATTCATTCATCACTCACACATTCAGTAAGAGTGGATTGTGATTTAGAAAAGTTTTGATGTCTAAAGTTTGCAAGCTGGCTGACTCAGGCAGACTAACTCCTGCCAAAGATAAGCAACCAGCAGCACTTTACAAAGCTGTTCAGGACAGTCAAATGCAAAGGTTCCACTGCTTAAATCCAACCTTTCATAAGATTAAGGCCTACAGCGACGTGAATTCAATTTGCCAATATCATATTTCAGTCTACTAAAATGAAGGTGGTAACAGGATGTAAAACAATATCACTGTTGACAATGAAGCAACTGAAGAATTTATTTTAAAAAGGTATCTCCTCTAAACTTCAAACAAGCACAGCTGTGCAACAAAAAGCCAGAATGGCATTGTGAATGGGCTTCTTATAAAAACAAAGGAGACTGGAACACACCCTGAGAGAGTACCCAAAACAAAAACAGCTATTTCAAGAATGTTCTTCTAACATTCTAACACCTCTCTGTCTTTTTTGCTGGATACTTTCTCATGTTTTCAAAATGGTATGTGGGTCCTAGTCACTGAAGCTAAAAGTGATATGCTGCCCAAATAATTCCCTCGGGTATTTTCAGCTTCACTACACCCACAGAATAGTTTCAATAGGTTGTGTAGGAAGATACTGACAGATACTACAAGATATACAAGAGCATCTACTGCATCCAACAATGTTCTGAAATACAAGACTTTTTCACTAGACTATGGAGACTTGAGATGAAAACAGGTACAAAACATTTCTCTGCCACAGGCCTGGCCAAACAAATTGGTTTTCATTGGCAAACACTAAGCAACACAGAAATACAGCTGAGCCCAGCCCAAACTCAGAATACTTGCTATAGCAGCACTGCAAAATTGAACTGAGGTAGCCTGGAGCAAGCAATGAGAATGGTAAAGAAAATGGACAACCAGAGGAACATGGCTGTAATGACTCCTTTCTCTCCTGGTTTTAAACAGAGAAAATGCATCAATTCAGTAGCCAAACACCACATGTTGTTATCACACTCATCTGAGACAGTGAGCCACAGCCTATCTCACTAACTGCAGAGTTGATTTTGCCATATTCAACCATGGTACACACATTTACATACAGGCACTTCAAAGAAGGAAAAAGGACAAGAAAAGCAGCATATTGTCTACCATCCAACATCGACAGAATTGCAATTTGAATTGAATTAATTAATGAACTATGAGAACTGCTACAGAAACATATTTACACAGACAGAATAACAAGTGTTGGGAATTTGAACACAGAATTCAGGACTAAAACACTAGGTGTTTTAGTTAGCAGCAACACTGCTGAGCTGTGGGAATTCTGTCTGCAGCAAAGAAAAATTGCTTCAGAGCCTCACAGAACAAGAACTCATTAAATACAAAGATAAGGATGAAAAAAATAAAATAACCCAGATACATTTCCTTATTCTATTTCATTTTGAAAGAAAATTAAAGTATTTCTTTAAGTTTTTAAAAGGTTGTAAACCATTCTTGTATATACTCCAGAAGTAAAAGAGTGTGTTCACATAAACATTACACAGGATGCCTCACACCTGTCCATGCTATATTACTTCCAATGCTTTTATTTTATTTAGTAAAACAACTGAAGCGCCTATATCTAACAATATTTTGAGAAGTGAAGGAATGTGAAGTTTTCTTGACACTCATCTGTAACTGGATTACTGAAAAATTAGTAGTAACATTCTAATTTGTATTTAAACCTCTGTAATATCCTAGTAATTTAACTCCTTTTTTCCATGCCTCCTCCGATTTTAGACATGTTCCTTTTTTTTTTTCTAATGAGAAACAAGCAGCACTGAGTTCTCACTCTCAACAGGTGGCATATAAGTAACCTGTTCACAAAACCAGACAGATTCAAGACCTCCCAGGACAGCCCATTCCAGTACTATGCTACCCTCAATGTAAAGTTCTTCTTATTTAAATTTATTACCGTTGTTCCTTATCCTGTTATTAAGGAAGTTTAGAAACAGCCATACCTATCCATATGTGGCTCAGGGCTAGAGAAGGACTGGAAGTAGAACTACTGTTTGTTTGGAAGAACAGAGCTGATTCGGCCCAACTGGAAGAGCTTTTTCAAGGTTTGTACACTTTTAAAGGTTGTCTGGAAAGACAATTTCTAAGCAGCATAACTTTGAGGGTACAACAGAAAGGAAGATACTGGTTTCTTAGTAAACACATACCAATGGTAAAATACTAAAAGACAAAATCACATTATAGTGCAAAAGCAGCAGGTAACCCTGATTTCTCAGAACTAGGTCTTTAGATCTATCTCAAAGATATATCAGGGAGAGTCTTTTCTTCTTTATGATTAATATAACAAGACTTCAAAAGCTATCTGCATCAATCACCCTTTCAATCCTCAGGGATGGATTTATAAATATTAATTCCCTAACCTTATCATAAGACAATGCAATATACTGTAAAATATGAACAGTCGGCCATGTTGTGGACAAAGAAGGAAACTACCTGACAACAGACAGGAGGACAGCACAGAAAACCCCTGAGAAGAAACTACTTAAGAATCAACTGTGACAGTAGTACAAAACCTGTGTGCAAAATTATTATCTACTAGTTCATTCCAGATAAAAAAAATTCTTCCAGGAATTGAGCATGCTCCTTGTGGAAAAAGAATATTATTGACATTTTAAAATCTGTTCTAGATGATTGATATAATTGTTCATCTAAATTAGATGGAAAATCTGCATCTTTTTGAGAAAGATCAAAGTCCTGCAACTAAAAACCCACTCAAATGAAAAGTAGGAAAGAAGAAGAGTTTTTATGACTGGAAAACCAATGCATTTTGTACAAGAAAATCTTGTTATATAATCACCTGCCAACACTGTAAAAGCCTACTAATGAAGTCATGCAGTAACATTTCATGTTGCTCCCAGAGGGGAAAAAAGCAGAAGAATCTTTTAATTGGAAATGACTTAGCTTGCTAGAGCTATTACAGTTACACATATTAACTCAACTGCCTTGTCCCGGTGCAATAGATTGAGACAAATGGCAAATCACAGCATGTCAATATGGAAAAGTTTGCCTGAAATGCTGTTAGTTGCTTTTAAAAGAATACATAAAAATACAGATATTTACTGTTTTTTATTTTGTGGTCTTTTAGAGTATGGAGATAACGACTATATTTCCTTAGAACATTTTGAAAGAAGCTGTACTTCAGGAGCAGAAAACAAAACTTCTAAATTCCAAGTGTCTAATCTTGCAGTTTAACTCCATATATAGAGTCTTTGTATCCAATTCCCTACAGGATTTTTTTTTCATAAAGAGAAAACTCACAAAATTTTGGTGTACAAATATAATAAGCTTCCAAACCAGGAGCTGTGCTTAGCATTTAAACTTCCATGTTTCTTCACAGCTGAAACTGTGAGACTAACTATACCAACAGGAAGAATAGAAGACCTGCTATTACCCTAGAAGGCTGACCTTTAAGCATTTTGCTGAAGCTTAGGTCTCCAGCTTGTCTTAGGAAAGCAAAAGATTTTATTCCAGACTATAATCTCAAAAAAAATCTGGTAAGGAAACTTCTGGCCTTCTGTGTCCACTCTTCCTCACACAAGTGGCTCCCATTGCCCCAGTCTATGAAATTACACAGTTATCCTTCTAAAGCATCAACAAACTTTTCTTTCCAGTAAAAGAAAGGCGTAAGTATCAATTTCTAAGAAAATATGCTGCTCAAGAAAGCACTACAATTTAAGTAGTAGATCACTCTGAGTCAAAATAGACACAGAACAAAACCACATAAAACTATACAAACCCTCCATAGAAAGAAAACAGCCAGTCTCTTGCAGCAACTGTTTTACAATAGTAGCAAAAAAGGAAAAACTAACTATTCATTCTGATAGAGCCCTGCATAGAATTTAAAATATTTTTGGAGACCTGGAAAAGAGAACATATTTTTGGAGACCTTGCTGGAGGCCAGGCACCCAGCAAAGCTTCTCAGTCCCCTCCACAAACGGACAGGGGAGAGAAAATACAATGAAGTGTTCATGAGCTAAGGAACAGGAGACATCACTCAGCAAATACTGCCACAGGCAAAATGGACTCAAGTTGGGGATATTAATAGACTCATTACTTACAAAACCAGAACAAGATAGTGAGAAGTAAAATAAGCCTTAAAAACAACTTCCCTGCACCTCTTCCTCCTTCTCAGCTCTCCCTCCTCCCCCAACAGTGTATGGAGACAGAGAATGGGGTTATGGTCAGTTCATCACCAGCAGTTTCTCCCTCTGCTCAGGGAGAGGAGTCCTTCCCCTGCTGTACCATGGGGTCCCTTCCAAGGGGAGACAGTTCCCCATGAACTTCTCTAATGTTAGTCCATCTCACAGACAACAGCTCTCCACAAATTGCTGCGATGTGGGTCACTCTTCCATGGGGTGCAGTCTTTCAAGGACAGGCTACTCCAGCCTGGGTTCCCCACAGGGCAACAAGAAACCTGCTGCAGCCTTGGCTTCTCTCCCCACGGGTCTGCAGGTCCCTGCCAGGATCCAGCTCCACAGACTTCTTTCAGGCATCCACCTGATCTAGCTAGGGTCTCTTCCATGGGCTGCAAGTGGATCTCTGCATCCTCATGGACCTCCATGGGCTGCAGGGGCACAGCTGCCTCACTGTGGTCTTATCCCGGGCTAGAGCAGAACGCCAGTCCCAGCACTTAGAGCACCTCCTGTCTCTCCTCCTGCACTGACCTTAGTGTTTGTACAATCGCTCCTCTCTCATTTTCTCACCTTGCTCTTCTCTAGCCACAATTACATCTGTACAATAACCTTTTCACCCCACTTCTTAACAGATTACAGAGGTGCTACTACACCCCCTGCTTGGTTCAGCCTTGGCCAGCAGCGGGTCCATCCTGCTAAGTTCCACATGGCAATGAGCTCTTCATAAATGACTTTAGGGTTAGAAAATATGGAAAGTTCATCTAAGAATTCCTCCAGGGAAAAAAAATAAGAGTAAAAATTATATAATATTAACAGCTAAGACTGAAGTAAGTGAGTCTGGTCTTTATGGGGACTTGAGAGAGATCTGGCACTTCCAAATCGTCACTCCTGTCATTCTAAATAAATCTGCTATTCTCCTTTACCACCCTCTGGAAATGCCTCCTTCTTTTCACCAAGTCTAAAACTAAGTTTGATTCATTCTCCTAAGTCTTAGAAAAAGAATAGCCAAGTAGCTCAAATTAGGTAAAATTCCCCTAGATATAAAAAGATCAATAATCTCAGGTTAAATATGAAATATCTGTACTTTTTAATTGACTCTTGCTTTTTCTAAATTATTAGAATCAGGAACACAGTGTAACTTTCTTGCCATCCTCCTCCAGAATATAGATCTCACTTCACAATATTCTAAAAAAAGATTTTTGTCTATTAATAAAAAACCTGTTTGCCTGATTTCAAAAAGCACAGGTTCCATATTTATAGCTCATACCTAAGGTCTGAAGAATACATCCTACCAAACCATAAGAGTTTAGAGGCAGACCAAATTACTCAGTGCTGCATAAAGCATTCTCTTAACACTTTTTAAATAGAAAGTATTTATGTAACAATAAAGGGCATTAAGATTTTAATTTGCAATAACTGTCCAGTCAATACCAAGTAACTAAAATGGAAATAACACAATAAATCACAATGCTCCAAATCTCAACATCAATCAATAAGTGACCAAAGCAGAATCTGTTCCTACCACAATGCTGGAAAGCTAAGCATAGGTGCCCACTCCATGATGTTTCTATGCACAGGGTACAACAAGCTCTGGGAAGAGTATCACAGGTGCGGATGATATGGCATCCTTATGAAAACGTTTCAACCAAACCAGAACAACAGACACTATATCTATCATTGGCAAGTAAACATAGCAGTTGCTACAGGTAGAAAGGTCCAAAATCCCTCTCTGTGCACTGGGGTGAAAGGAAATGAAAATGCAAAGCGATTTCTGTTACAGTGGGGCCTGGGCATCATGATGAAGCAACATCAGCAACTGTGGCAGTACAAACTTTGTTATAGTAGTGCAATAAGCATGCAGATAAGCTCAAAAAATGAGCAATCAATTGGCTCAACACCATCACAGCAAAGTCACATCGAGATTAATAAAATGTCTTAAATACACAGAATAAATAAGGTCTAAATTCTAACCAAAAGTGAGAGAGAGTTGAGAGGAAGATAAAAACCCTGCTCAAGTAATCAGAGATGTAGAGAAGTTGTCATACACTGTATTATTATTGTAACAAGACAAAAAGATCCCCATAAAGAAATTCATAACACTACAATTACTATGTAGGCAAAATATTTAATAAATGTACTTTGTTAGAGAAAATAAATCTTTAAATTAACTTCAACTTTAGTCTCTAATTAACAACAGGATGACTCACACTTAAAAATACCAGTCAACTACAGAGCCGTAGATGGTCCAACATTTTGAGTGGGCATATTGTAATAAAGGTTAGTAGAATTGCTTCATATGAAGAATATTTTTCCTATGAGGAAACATAATTTTTCACTTACTGCAATTTTAGATTGGAATTATACCCGAATTATCTGAATCAGATTTCTCAGGGAATATTTCATTTTACATATTGGAAACACTTCTTTCTGAAAATAAGTTTTATCACATTTAAAATTACTGTGGCTTCCTCTTTGAGAGCAACCATTTACATCTGACAAAAATCACTCAAGCTGAACTAAATTGCATTTATCATGTTATTATAGAATGGCTCGGGTTGAAAGGGATCTCAAAGATCATCCAGTTTCAAACCTGCTGCCATGGATGCCTCCCACCAGACCAGGTTGCTCACAGCCCCATCCAACTTGGCCTTAAACACTTCCAAAAATGGGACAGCCACAAGTTCTTGGGGCAACCTGTTTCAGTGCCTCACCAGTCTCACAGTAAAGATTAAATTTAAACTCCCTCTCTCCATACTTCCATACTCTAAGCATAGAATCGTAGAACAGGCTGACTTGGAAGGGGGCCATCAGGATCATCAAGTCCAATTCCTGGCCCTGCACAGGACACCTCAAGAATCACACCAAATGCCCAAGAGTATTGTCCAAACACTTCTTGAACTCTGTCAGGTTTGATGCTGTGATTATTTCTCTGGAGAGCCTGTTCCAGTGCTCAACCACCCTCTGGGTGAAAACCTTTTCCTGATATCCAACCTAAATGTCCCCTGACTCAGCTTCATGCTGTTTCCTTCAGTCCTGCCACTGGTCATCAGAGAGGGCATCAGTTCCTGCCCCTTCGCTTCCCCTCATGAGGATGTTGAAGACCGCGGTAACATCTTCCCTCAGTCTCCTCTTCACCATCCTCTAATCACAACTCCCATATGCTCTACAAAAATTTCTACATACTAAAACATCTTCCACTTTTTCACTTTACTGGGGAATTAAATTCATAGAAAGATGTGCACCGCCTATCTCTTTTGGGGGAAGAGGGAGGGAAAGACTTATCATAAATAATTATTAGAAAAAAATCTGAATTATGTTCTTAACATTTCTATCCTACGGATATTTAAAGTTGTACACTCTGCTGAGTGTGCAATAATCCTGCATTTTCCAAAGGTTCAAATTTAAATCTTGCTCAATATCTACACTCATCTCCATCCTCCACAATAATAATTTTTAATATTATTATATAAAGAGAAAAATCTTGGGACTTACTCGGAAGTAGTCACTGCAGGCTGCCAGGACTGCTTTATGTGCATGGAATTTCTGCTCCTCGGCAATAAGGGTAATATCACAAAGTATGCCATCACTTCTTTGTTGGTTCAGAGCGGCCAGGACAGCATCATTGTGGGAGCTAGACTGACAAAGTCTCTGACCTGTCAGCATTTCCTGAACACTGAGAGGGAAAAAGGGAAAGATTCTGTCAAAAAAAAAAAAGTACAAAACATGCACATTATGTTAGAAATACAGAACAACTTTTTCTAAGACAAGGTAGTTTGGTAATTCCTGGAAAGCAAAAAACTCATAAACCCTGTCATGCAAAAATCTCTACACAGCATAGACATCAGAAGAAAAGCTCAATATAACAAACAATTATGAAAACTGATTATATACACAAGTTTGAAAACCTCAGTGGTTCTGATATCTCATTTAGATTCTGTCAAGTCAGCTGAACTCATAGGATTAGTTCAGAATCTTTTAGGATTAAGTGAGAACAATAGAAGTCCTAGGTCAATGGGCCACCAGAAAACTTCAGGTGGTTCAAACTAAAGCACTAGTGAAAAGAAGGGTGTATGTATGTATGCAAGAAATTCTGCTAAAAAGAATGATGCCTCATGGTCTCAGGTGGCCTGTTTAAGTCTAATGCTGAGCTAATGAATGTTTTCAGACCACTTCAGGCTATTCATATTTATGAAGCCTTGTGATGCTTTGTGTTGGGGAAAGGGACAGGACGCTCAGTTTTAAAATGCCAAGGCCTTCTCCACCTCTGAATATTTCCATGTATGAATATAAGATTTGCATATAATCCAGTCTAAGACTGTCTGATTGAAGCTTCCTTTATCTGTAGCAGAAGGAAGAGACAAGATAACTGTTGATGCAAATGGAAACAAATCAAAACATATCAGCAAATGCTCTTTCGTACAAAACAACACAATTGATTTGAACTCTGTGAGGCTACCAATTTATATTGCCAGAGAATGCATATATGAGTTTATGGTGAGTTTACAGGGAGTCATCTCAGTGAAAATCAAAGTGAAGATTTTTTTTTAAAAGGGTGAATAACTCATCTTCTTTCCAGCACAATCTTGTCATTCACTGCACATATGTACTGTGCAGCAGCTGTTGGCTGCTATATTCTCCTCTCTCTGCTCATCCTCTACTACTGCACCTCGGGCACCTGTAAACTACCGCAGACCTGCCTTGCAGATTGTTTGCTCTAATCTAACCTGCTCTTTTAGCAAGACAACAACTTAAACATTACTTCTAGAAGAAGGCTGGCCAAAGAGAAACAACACAGCAGTACCATGTATCTGAATTTTACCTCCCCTCTGATAGTTTAGGTTTCACATATGGACATGCCCTAAATACATTTCAAAAGGACTCATTCAAATTATTCTTTTTTCTTCTGCTGTTCTGTTTGTGGAACCCAACTCATACCCTAAATGGCAGTTATCAAGAAATCTAACTTGCTAAAACACAAGATAATTATTTTTAATGGTTATTTCTCCTGTAATTTCTATAGCAAAGGGACTAAAACTAGTGTAAGTATAATACATTAACGATACCCTGAGATGGTTTCTCTTCCCTTCTGTTTTTATTAGCCACTCTCCCAGTGTTGTAAATCAAGACCTTCATTCCTCTTGCTTTTTTCAGCATCATCCAGAGGACTACTTCATTCAAGAGAGAACATATCTGGGATTTTAAAACGAGTTCTATCATAACCCATTTTTCAATTCAGTGACCAAAGCGACAAATCAATTGCCTGTAACCCTGGTGCTAATAACATATGAAGAATGCATACACATGAAAGGCAATTTAGCTTGAATTTATGAATGAAAATAAACAGAATAATTAAACATAACACAACTGACTATTTGTAGTGATATTGTCAGTTGAAAAATTCAATAGCTATAAAAGCAGTCAAGTTCTGAAGCATGGCAGGGAAGGGGGAACAGAACTGGTGTCACAGTCATATCAGAGAGCTTTCTGAGCTCCCAGATCAGAGTGTTAACTACTCTGTAAAACAGAACCACCAGCACTACTCTGTAAAACAGAACCACCACTGCAAAGTTCTGCAGAAAACCAATTCAGGTAATAAATTCTGCAGAATGTTCTGCTCCCAGAAAGTAATTAATTTATAAATGACAAATTCTCTATTGCAGCAATGGGTGGTACAAATAAATGAGAAAGGCTACACTGGGAAACAGACATAAGGGAAAGCAGAAAGATGAATTTGGAGAGAATTCTTAGAAGACACTTCACATAACTGGAAAAGTAATATGTCCTAAACAGTGGAACACTACATAGACCCAAAATTATCACCAAACACCATTTCAGATGCATAAATGCAAAATGCCAGTTGCTTCAACAATCAAAAATTCCAAGTATAGACTAAGGTGTAAATAAGATAATGTATGAAAAGACTGTGGGCCTCCCATCATTCCCAGGCACAGTTCTCCTTGCCTGAGATAAGAAGCAACAACAAAGTAATATTTTGCAGATTGTAACATGGAAATGTGGAATTAACAGGGAAATATGGAAATATGGATATGTATTTAACAATGCAAATTCCTATCTAATGGACAAAATTATTAGTTTTTCTTTTTTTCTACCTTTTTAACTCAATCTTTGGTAAACATCATTCTAAATGTTAATAACTTCCTACACACTACCAAGTACTATACCTCAGGCACCTCTCAGATGGCATCCTTCAGTCTTCTGAATATCAAAACTTGTAATCCTCTAAGGGAAAGCTGCAAGCGCTCCAGCTAGAAAAGAAGAATGGAGAGGAACATTAAAATTCAAAGCATACACAGCCTCAGCCTTAAAGATCAATACTTTCAGGATGTGCAATTCAAAAGCAACTTTCACTGTCTGAAAGTGGTCCTTCCTCTAGTCTTTTTCAGAGATTCACACTCTGCCATCTGAATGTTCTGCACCTACTGCCCTTGAGGAATGCTTTCTACAAACCCAGGAAGGAGCACATATAATTTCAAAAAAGCTGATGACTGGTGAGGAGAGAAGTAACTGTACCAAAAATCCTTCAATATGAAGAGTAAGCCAAAGGCATGCATTAGTGTTTGCATACTTCCCAGAATAATACATGGTTTTTATGTTCAAGGATCCTAATGGTCTTTTCCAGCCTAAATGACTCTAAGATGCTATAATCATTCTGGCAAATATAAACAGTATATAAATAAACAATATAAATATACAATCACTTTTATAAACACAGAAGCTCTTTTTTTAAAAGGCAAAATACACAAGTGACCATATATAAACACAGAACACCTAAATTATTGAAAATGGGTTGTACAGCAAATTTTTAACTTGTGTACCAGCCAGCACAGCTGACAAGACATTTAAACTTCATATAAGAATTATAAAAAAAATAGGTATTAATACAATAGTCAAAAAGGTAACTACACTACTTTGCATATTTAAACCTCGTGTGGATTGTTTAATGTAACCCAGTAACAGTGAAGTAATACAATTCAGCAAAATCTGAAGAGTAGAAAGATTTTCATATTTTTCTCCCTTTTCCAAAAAGACTGCAATTCTGAGCAGATGGGCGAGGTCACAGAGAACTTATGAGGATGATCCAGCAGGTTATTAAGCAAAGGGCTATGCAGGGCTTTCCAATGGTGATTTCAGAACATTTCACTCTCACCATCAGTGATTGCCATTCCAATTCCACTAAGACAATTCACCTTATCCTCCAAGAGACAGAAAAACATAGCATATTAAGGTGGTGCTGTCAACTAAGGGAGCAAACACATTTCTGATCAATGTACCTGCTCTTGTACACACCCATACATCAATACTGATGTCTGCCCTTCAAAAGTCCTACACCATCCAGAGACTGGTAGAGAACAAATTCAACCTTTCTCTGAACTTTAAGAGGTTCAAACTCTCTGGCCCTCACACAGACAAAAAAACCCCAAACCACAAGCAGCAATGAGGGCAAACAGAAGGATGAAGACTTGCAGGGAAAAGCATTCCTTCTACAATAATCCAGGTACATGCATCAAGGAATTAAGAAAAAAATTCAAACAATCCCACACTGCTTTCAGTATTTTTACCCTAACAAATCAATCTTCTCTAAACTTTGGCACTCCTCATTTCTCTTCCAAAGCTTCAGCACTACATGCCTCACTTAAATGTACACCATGTACCCAAGAGTACAATGTTTAAAAATTTAATACTGTACTGATTTTATTTAGCCATAGAGAATTAAGGCAGCTCAACATTTTTAATAACTGGGAATTTGAAAGCATTCTCTATCCTTATACGAAAAAAAATAAGGAGGCACTTCCACCCATTACACTGATTCACTGTGCCAGAGCAGTTCTAACATCATTTGCACCATGAGTTTATTTCTATTTCTGACAGCTGGATACATCTCCATTATATAAACTGTGATTGGTACCCAAGGAAGCTCTTTGCATTAGAATGTTTAAGGCATACTATTGTCTCTTCTATTTAACTACTTTAAGTAATCAATCGGTTTAAAAGATTAGTTTATAAACTTAAGGCTAAGACTTTTGGTTTAAATGGAAAACTTCAAATCCACCTAAATCCTTCTGTTATAGTGAATACTCCTAAATGTTGGAAATTAACAGGAAAAATATAGCCCAGACAAAAAAATGCTCATTACATTCTAGGTTTGAAATACATGCTAAAATTGCCAAAAAGCCATTTAAAAAAATATTATTTTACTCTTTGTGATTTTGTGATAAACACTAATCCCCAATACCATAGTATTTTACAGCTAATTTTTTTTATTGCTTCATTAGTTTTTTCCCATCCTAGAAAAGTGCTAAAATGAAAAATATGCAAATGAATAAAACTAATAATGATCCAGCTAGTACTAGAAGAACATAATATTTTGGTAGGGAATGATGCACCATTCCTAAATGGAAAAAAGAAAACCCTCAATAGTAGTTTCCTATGTAAACACAGTGTATATAAGGATTTCAAAGGCAAGCAATTAGAAAGAAATCACCCTGCCCATGCAAATGATTATAACAAACTAATACATCAAAACAGTGTTTGCCTGACAAAGTGTCAGTCATTTTATGCATATTTTTGTCACAGTCTTATGACAAAATAAACAGGTTTTTTGCACTCTCAGGAAATCTTGGAATGAAGTATCACTCTATTTAAACCAAATATGTGCTTTAAATTTGGCCTTTTTAAAAAAGAAAATGAAACATTTAAAAGCTAACAGAAGTACACTATATTAATTTCATTCCAGAATGGCATCATAGCACATCGTGACAGAGGCTGTCATGGATACAGAACTAGACCATTTAGATTTACCCATGGCAAGTTTCTTTTCTAGCTTGGATCCTTATTCACAGGAGCTTCTGCTTTTGCCTGTGGTTTTAGTAAGTCAGAATTCCAAGATGTACTTCACCTTCTCTCAAAGAAAAAGTCTCTTCAGAAACAAAACCACGGGTTTACTATTCACAGAAACTAAAGGACAACATTATCCTCTAGGGTTTTTTTTAATCACATTTCTGCCAAATTAATTTGTCAAAAGGAAGACACTTGGAAATAGATTTACAGTTTGACTGCAAACCTGCTCTTTGGATATATTAACACACTTTACCCACACATCTGGGAAACAACACTTTTTCCTCTTTTCATTGAGATCTTTGAGAACTGAAATATTTTTCTCATTCCATAAAAAATCAAGAATTTCAAGTGTGAGAAAAATTCAGACACTGCCTAGTGTTGTCAGTGAAACCATCACTCAGCTCAAACACAAGTTGCTCAACTAATTTAGTGCCTCAATATAGTGACTTTCAAGAAAAAGCTTTCATAGTACTGAAAAAACCCCACAGATTTAATGTAAATTACAACATTAAGGGAATAAAAAAATTGAAAACCTGGATTTGTTTGGGAAAACAAAAGTCAGTCAAAACACCTCAAGAAAAAATTCAGCAAGACAAATATAAAATAAAACCACAAAAAATTCAAGCTGTTACAGTCTTCTGATTAATTACAAACTATTTTCTTGTGAGACTGGATAGGTCACTGCTATCTTCAGGCCATCAGCTATAATCAATTAGAATAATGAGATTTATTTTCTAGTACTACTAAATTATCTTCTGACTTCACAGATTAATTAACATCTTAAACCACAAAAATATAAAATGAAATCACAGGGCTAAAGGCTGTATGAGTAGAACAACATCTTTATGTCTTCATTTTATCTTCTTTGTGGTGTTTTATCTTCTACATATCTCAATATATCAGCATTCAGAAGATTTTTTTCTGAATACACATGCAGATAAAATAAAAAGCCAGGTTCATGGTCATCTGTGTAACTTAAGGCATATTTTATCTAAACTACCACCTGAGAAAGGTGGTTGCATTCCAGTGATAAGAACATACACAATCATGGACTCAACTCCATCTGAGTCCAACTCAGCTGGAAACTACACAGATGAAGTTAGATGATTTTGAAGACAAGATCTGTTGCCAGGATGTGCATACACATGTTTCATTTGGAAAGAGATAACAGTTTTATACAGCTGTAGTAACCTACCTTTGTGCACTCTTGTCTTAACTTTTCAGAGCACTCACTGTTGCTGTCATTTAAGCTATGATACTAATTACTCACCTGCTGAAAGGAGCAAGACCTAACTTACAGCAGATTCATTCATCATGGCTGGGAAAACAATATTGCAGCTTGATCCTGATCTCATTGAAGAAACCTCAGCTCATGGCTGGGGACTGCACTAGATGACATTCAAGGGTCTCTTCCAACCCAAACTATTCTATTTTTCTATGAACCTTCTTTTCTCATCTTCCTGAAAGTTAAGCAACAAATATGCAAAGCACTGTCAAAATGAAGTATCTAATCCATACATTGAATTCACGGCTGTTGTAAGGGACAAGTCAAAAGGTCTCTGGTCAGTTTTAAGGCATTCCACTGCTGGCATAAACCAAAATCTTTGTTTCTTTGCAAAACTACATTTTCAAGATTTTTCCTGGAGACCTTAAAAAAGGAAATAAAAAACGAGGCAACTTTAGTAGTTTGTAACTGCATGTTATTTGGGAATTTGATTTGCATTTTCATTGGATTAGGAAAACAAGAACACCCTGTTCTTCAAGTCTAAACTTTTTTTGGTAGAAAATGTGTCATGTTCGTTCCAAAATCATAGAATGGTTTGGGCTGGAAGAGACCTTAAAGATCATCTAGGTCCCAAGCACCTGCCAGGGAGAGAGACACTACTCACTAGACCAGTTTGCTCAGGGCCCCATCCAACCTGGCCTTGAAAACTTCCAGGCATAGGGCAACCAGAACTTCTCTGGGCAACCTGCTCCAGTGCTTCACCACCCTCTGAGTAAAAAATTTCTTCCTAACATCTAAACTAAACCTGCTCTCTTGCTGTTTAAAGCCTTTTGCCCCTTGTACCTTGTCCTGTCACTACATGCTCTTGTAAGAAGCCTTCTTGTAATAAGCCTCACCTTGAGGCTTACAAGCCCTGTTGAGGTTTTGGAAGACTGCTAAAAGGTCTCCCTGGAGCTTTGTCTTCTCATTTCTGAACAGCCCCAGCCCTCAGCCTGTCTTCAACAGCAAAGATGCTCCATCTTCTGATCATCTCTGTGGCCCTTCTCTGGATCTCCTCTAATAGATCCACAAATGTGGAAGACTTCTCTATATCAAGTCAGATTGTTTTACAGTAGAATGCAACAGAAATTTAACTAGAAAGATCATAATTATTTCTCCTGATAACTCTAGAAACAAACATGGACAGGGACATACAATAGTGAGGTGTGGTTGGAAATGATGTTAACTTCATCAGGGCCTCACTCAGATAAGCATTAGATTTTTAACTTTCACACCCATCAATATTCTTTTATGAATTGTACTGGTTTGAGAACAAAACCAG
>VWYI01020878.1:0-17649 GCA_013399455.1 Anthoscopus minutus | reverse complement strand
TGCTTCTGTGTAAGAGAAACTTGAGCCCCTTGCCTGGTTTACCCTACTGTAAAATTAGAAAAAAATCTTTCCTTGCCATTTTTTCATATCAATCCATTTTCATTTGGAACCTGGTGACTTGCCTTGACTGGTGTTTGGTTTTGTTAAGCTAAAGGGAAAAACCCACCAGTGATATGTATTATATATCTTTTCATTTACAGCTTTGCATTCAAAACCAGGAATTTGGCATAAAAAGAAGATGGAACACAAGAGGTAGATGTTGTTGTATGTCAGTTGTCAGATGAGAAAGGTAAGGCTGTTCTTGCATAGAGATGGTTGGCTAGATTTTAAAGTAAAATATTTCATTTGAAGTACTGGGCTGAAAAAATGTTCTTAATTGACTGCATAATTCTGGATAGCCTGCACAAATAACAACTGAGAAGGTAAAAAGCCCCAGAGTTTTCTTAATAGTTAACTCAGATCTCAGAAGGAGAACTAATAATTGAATGATACTGTGTTATAGACTTGGAGAATATGTCATGGAGATTCAGCCTCAAAGGAGATATTTATATTAGAAACCAAATTTTTTCCTGAAGTTAGGAAGTTGGCTTTTTTCATCTGTCTTACTACACAATGACTGCACAGTGTTTGAGCATTATTAAGCCAGTCAAATTAAATTTTAATCACGTAAATGCAGTTGAAAAAGCGTGCTGTGCCCTTTAGTCTTTGATTTAGGTTTCTTTTTTGTGCATCAAGTGTTCCTATGCCTCTGAAACAAATCTATAGATATAAGTGAACCCTGCATGCTACAAATTGTTGTTGATGTTTTCATTCTTTTCACTCTCAACTGTTTTTCTCTACCTGCTTTATGACAGCAACTGGTGTCTCCTTGGACTCTATATGCAGACCCTTTTTTGAAGCTTATGTTGGCCTAGGGTCTCAGTGACTCTTTGAGAATAAGAAGCAGATCTATGCACTTTCATGCTTCTCAATTTGGCTCTCCAACTTTGAAGTCAATCTTCATTAAGTTATCTTTTTCTTGGATGCTAATCATTACCACGTAATTTTATAGCCTCATATCTGTGCATTCTTTACCTGAATGCTTGTCTTTCCTTGAGTTTATTCTCTTGTGTAACTATTTTCTATAATATTTCAATCTTCTAGCCAGGAGTTAAGACCGAATAATAAATTCCTCTTTCTTACTTACACTTATGAATTAATGATTTGCCAGCTTTACAGAGATGACTGTTTAAGCACACAGCTAAATTACAATTGTGTTCATTATGACCTTGATGTATCTTGTTTACTATGTTTAGGTTAAGGAAATGCCATGATCCAGTACCAGGCCAACACAGCTGTAGTGGCTTCAGTGTCTTGGCAAGGTAGCTTATGTATCACTGCATATCACTTATACAGGACAGTAAATAATCTTCTTTTATTACATGATTTCTCTATAGTATGTCTTTTAATAGCTTCACTGTGACAATTTTTTTCAGTGGTGAAAGCATTACTGATAATGCGCAGGATTGTCTAACAAATCCCTCTGCAAAATTACTTCCAGTGGGACACTGCCATGGAAAACAGAAGAATAAAACATGCAGCATTTGAGCAGGGAGGTTATCCTGTAAATAGGGTATCTTATTGCTCACTAGAGTTGATGGATTTTTTTAAAAAATTAAGTGAATCTCATGAAACACACAGTACTATAGGAAAGAAGATTCAGTACTTCATGACTGAACATTAGGGCCAACCAGGGGGTTTTAAGCATATGTCACAAAACTTGGGCAGAGCCATCTGCCCAGAGCAGTATTCAGGATTGTTCATAATAATCCTTAGATACTAAAACCCCCTAACTTCTTCTCATACATAAGGAGAACTTTTACTTCAAGGATGTAGAAAAGATTACTTGGGACATTAAAACCCGTTGCTTCACTTCTGCTTTCTATAAAATTGCTGCTTTATAATGTTCTACAAATAGGGTCTGAAGTACACAAATCAAAATTCTAATGGCCAGTTTCAGGGTACTATACTTCTGTGTTCTTCTGTCACAGGTACCCTCTGAAGTGGAAAGAGCTGCTCTTGAACAATTAATGAATTTAGCTGGTATTGTTTTTAACAGGGATTAATAAGTTTTACAGCTATTAATAAGAGCAAATTTCTTTGAGTTTTTTTTACCTGATGAAAAGAAGCATTTGATTTTGACTTTGTAAGGTGATACAATCCTAATTAACATAGCACTGCTGGCAGTTTTTAAGGATTGCACATGCTCGTGCCCCAGCCACTAAATTTCACCAGAAAGCAATCTGTGCTGCCTGCAGAGCACAGAAATACAGATGAGAGTTTTACTAAGAACTGAAATACTAATAAATATCTTTCAGCTGTTTCTTGGGGAGTCTTTTAGACCTCTGGCTGTTAATCCTTGTCCCAGTTCTTGGGGAAAATCTATTTTGCTTCAAAGTGCTTTATCTATAATCAGCTTATTCGGGATTAATCCCCATGCCCATCTGCAGGCTCCTGACAGACTGGTAATTTCCCTTCCATCTCAATCTCATGCCCAGAGGAATTGCACACTTGTAACTAGTAAAATTTTTTGTTGTTTCCAGCAAATATAAAATTGCCACATGAAAATAATGTAAGGCTTTAAAACAGGGATATTAATGTTAGGTAACTGTGTAGCCAAAGTGATGTTTAGCAGTAAGATCTTGTAGCCAGTCATTTATCCACACCAAGATTCAATGTTCAGTCTGTTTCAATACCCAGATTTGTGTATTAAAAAAAACCAAACAAAACCAAGTAAGATCAAACACAATGAAATGGAGTAAACATGATGAAATGCTCTACTGCCATATTCCTCATAAAATCAATTTTCAGTTTCCTTAGTGTGAGAAGGGGATGTTTGTTGTTGACAGACATTTGACAGTATCTTGAAATGCAAATAAGCAAGTACAAAGCTTTTCAAGCTCTTCAAGTGCTCAGGTTTTCTTCACTTTAATTTTAAGTGTGTAGTCATGGTTCACTCCTGTATTGCTTTGCCTGTGTTTGGATCCTCTTAGCTAGAGACTTTCCTTCAAGTATTTAAATTATTTTATAAATATTGAATAATCCTTTATACCTGCAAGATCCACAGTTTTCAGATCTCATCTTTGAACTCAAATTTCAGGTAACTTAGGAAATTACTAATTCTCTGAAGTCACTCTGATAATTAGTGAAAGAGTTGAAAATGGCTCGTTTCTGTCTTCAAGTTTTTTGATTACTTGTGTACAATCCCATATCCTTCTCTCTGAGTGAAATACGGATAGGTGAGTACAGTTATCTTGTATTTTGCTCTTCATATTGACCCAGGTCACAGGAATTCCTGGCCTGGAGACTGTGAATAAGCAAGCCTGTGTAAAAATTCTGTTCCTGTTGAGTTTTGGCAATCTAGATTTCTAGATCAGCATTTGAGATTGTCTTTCTTGTAGTCCCCTTACCCAGATCTGGTGTGTGCTCTTCCTCCTCAACAGCTGATGTTTATGCATATGTATAGAGCTGTGGATTTATGTTTTGTGTATGGAAACTAGTGCTGTTAATGCACTAAGTATTTAGGCATATAATCCCTTCTGATAAATCCAAAGAGCCTAAGTGTAAGTGGTGGTTGAATAGCAAAATAGCTGCTGTTGATTGAGTGCATTACTTAGGGTTTTTCTTCCCCTTTGCTCCTTTAGAGAGATAAAACAATATGACAAAAGTTAAAAGATAAAGTTGTAGAAAGTGAATGGCACCTGTTTCATTCATTCTCAGTAGAAGGACCAGCTTGAGTATTTCTGTAATTTATAGTAGTTCAGTGAATTCATATTTCAACATTTCAAAACCTCACATTCTTCTGGCTGGCACTGGGTTGACAGACCTGGTGCTGGACATTTGCTTAAATTTTGTTGTTCATGAGCACTATGATGGTAAGTGTTGCTGTCTGCTGGGAATGCTATGGTACTACATATTTTGAAGGCTTTAGGCCCTAAGCACTTACAAGATGTATTCATCATATGCATGGTTGTTGTTTGTAATTGAGTTTGTTTTGCTTACTGATGAAATCCTTCTCCTTCTGTTTGCAGGATGATAAAGTTAAATCTCTTCTGAATTTGTTCTGCTGTAACATGCTGATGCCTGAGCAGGTGCTGAGGAATGATTCCTTCCTCATAGTTGATGTGATTCCAGTTTCACTGCAATCAGGTGTATAGTGTGAAGTGCATTAAAAAAATATTCTGGGACAACAAAGTGAAAAAAAAGTGAAAATCAACCGAGAAGAACAAAGCAAACCCGACTCAACCAATGAAAAATTTTCCATCAGGTGTTTGAGACTTCTGTTTTGAAATCATTGACCTGATCTGAAATATCAAAGTATAAAAGGTTTGGTAGGTGCATTCATTTTTTGAGATTATATAGACTTCACTGTGCTTTCTTTTAATCTAATTAAGTATTTGGGGTTATAAGTGTGATTTTTACTGATTGTATTCTTGGTTTGTCAGCCTTTTTCTTTTACTCATATGTAAGCTTTAAGTTTAGAGAGACCTATCTTGTTAGATGCCAGAGATCTTGAAGATGAAGCTTTAGTGAGTTGGTTTTTTATTGAGTTTTCTATCCCTCTTCATGCTCTAAATCCAGATAACATATTCCTCTTAAAGATGTTCTAGGGCATTACATTTTTGCTGAAGATCTGTTTTATTGCTTAGTTGTTCTTACAGTAACTGCCTTCAGGATTAAGTCAAGACCTCAATATGCTGCTTTGAAATCTGGTAAAAGAAATGGTGAGCATCCTTCCTCTTTTCTTTTTGCCTTTGAAAAATGCAGTTGGCTTTCTAGAAAACAGCCATTCTTCCAGTTATTCCTTTGCTGTACTACTGCCAGCCAAAATATTCTGCACACACCTTTGCAAAACCTACTGTTTACTTGCTTTGTGTGTATATATCACCTGTTATTAAATGGTTTTTTTGCAGTAGCTATGAGGGTGTGATTTTCATGAATGGGTTTGTTTGCCTGCAACACTTGGCTGTTGATATTTTTATTGAAAAATTTTGTCAGCTCTTTACAGGAAATTGTTTATCTTTATGGAGGTTTCCTTTCTTCTCAGAAAGGAACAGGTCAGTGTGCAGAGTTGCTGTAGCAGTATATTTAGCCTCTGGGTGCTGCTCTTGGACAGTGCTGTTGGCAGACAGCAGACTGCTATTTTGCTGAACAGTTACTGAAGCTGCTTGTTGTTGGATGAAGAATGTCAAAATGCAGTATGTAATAGGCAAGCAGCAGCACCAGGGGAACTGGGGAGCCCTCAGGTACAATAATATGATCTACAGTGGATAGAAAATACCCTTGGTAGGCTCATATTTGATATTTTTCTTGTCTTCTGTCCTTAAAACAAAATAAGATTTTTTTAATATGGAATAGTGTGTAAGATGCTCATCCTCTTTTCATTATATGATGCTGATTTTTTGATTTCTGTAAAGTGTACATAACCAAAGACAGTAAAATATAAAAACTATTTTTATGATATAAAAAGTATTTTTATGTAGAATTTTTGGTTAATGTGATAAATATTTTCATTACAGAAAT
This sequence comes from Anthoscopus minutus, assembly GCA_013399455.1. Classification (NCBI taxonomy): domain Eukaryota; kingdom Metazoa; phylum Chordata; class Aves; order Passeriformes; family Paridae; genus Anthoscopus; species Anthoscopus minutus. Next base: position 12,087 of record VWYI01020878.1, on the reverse strand, counting down.
CACAGAAGAATAATACCTCATCAATGAATATAAACATTTAAGACGTTTTGTGGAATACTTTCCAAATACTGATTTCCCCCTTTCACTATTAACTAACATTTTAATAATTTCATTATCAAAATTCTAATGCTAATTTCAATGAATGTTAATTACTGAAGAGAGGTTAGACTAACCTGATTGTTGGCATCACACTGTGTAGCAAATGTTAGAATAAATATTTACCTGGTTTTCCTGCTCCAGAGTCCATGTAAATTAAAGTGTACTTAAATCCCCAAATTGTTAACCTTCTTGGTTTTCTGAAACCAGAAGACTTTATGCATACTTGATTAAAGAAAGATAGATAGCAGATTATTCAAAATTTCTTCGCCAGATGTAAGTGTTATGGAACCATTTGTTATGTATCAGCCTTTTCTGTTTGAATTAAATGATTAAAGTTTTGATGTCACTAGTTCTGTTTGTTTCTATGTTGACATTTTCTAAGGTAATTTTGTGGCTCTGGCTTTCTTTTTCATTTCTTATTTGCCAGAGGCCTTAAGAAAATAGATTGTTTCAGGGTCATGCTGTACAGCTCTCCTGCCAAAGCTGAGTACTAATCTATGGTAATGGACTGCCTGCCATGTTGTTTGAGACATCTCTTTCAGCTGCACCTCTGGTCACTCTGGAAACTCCTGCTCTTCTGTTCAAAGTCTTACTCTTTGTGCCTACCTTAACATCCATAATAACATCACTACATCTTACCAGGTAGTTTGCTGCTCACTTCACCCATATTTAACACTTGTGTCTATGAAGTTTTGAGAAGGGCTAGGGTGGGTATTTTGTACTTCAAAATAGAGTTCTGCTAGTAAAAGGTCCTTCTAACTAACACTCACTGGTATTTTAACAGTTTTTTCCTGCAAGTACACATAGCCTGCTGATTAAATTATATTCCTTCATAGCTAACTGCTTCAAGAACTGCTAAATAGGCAAAGATTGATTTCATCTGCAGTCACTTAATTTCCCTGATTTGCAAGGAAACTGGCATGAATTTGTCCTGTTTTCAAATCAGGAATCTGATAGCTTGCAAGTTAATGGCTTTCTAGACTGTCCTGAATGTTTGAGAGCCTGATTTTCATTCACACGATTTAAAACTTTGGTGAAAACTTTCCACAGATTTCTGGGTGTGTGCTGACAGGCACTAAGATGATGCGCCATGCCATAGCTCCTGCAGCAGTTGTCTTGGACTCTGTGTTTTTCACAGCAGACACACCATGGCTACATAAACAATTTTCAAATTGTCCTAAATCTGCTGTTACCACAAGTGGTGATGGCACATGGGATCAAGTATTGGAATTGGGTTTTGGCAGCCTTAGGTTCAGACCTAAGACCACACCAAGACCACATCACATAGAAGCCTGAGTTAAAATGCTGAATTAGACTTTTAAAAATATATTTTAGTATGTTATGTATGTCTAGTGTTTATGTGTTAATGCTTTAAGTTATGTTACCAACAGGTGAAGAGAAACAAGGTTTGCTCTGCTGTGTGAAGAGGTGATGTTGGTTTGTATTTGTCACCTGCTGGGTTGCCAATAGTTATTTAGCTGCCTGAGGCCTGTGGGAGAGACCCTCCCACTTTCCTGTACTGCAGAGATAGGAAAGCTTGCCCAAATTCCATGACATGCCTTTCTTCTCTTGTGAACTTTCAGCTGCTCAACTTTCTTGCTACCTTACCAACTGCTGGCATAGTCAAGAAGACCAGATCTGTTCTGTCTCATCTTGGCAGTCCCAGAGGGGACCAGAAGTTTCTGGTATTCTGAATATGGTATAGCAAGTTTAATCTGTCATCTTAGCAGTCCTCTGGCTTCCTTCTGACCTCCTTTTCCAACTCCATGGCCTAGTGTTTCAGCAAAGCCAAGAGCTGTGCTGCCTGGCGTTGTTATACTGGATATTGACAGACATTTCAGCTCTGGAGAAACAGTTCTTGTTTGAAGTCAAAAAAGATGATGAAGGTGAACCCTTGGGGCTTTGGGATACAAGATGATATTGCCTTGGATGCCTCAACAACAGGTTTTGCCTTTATCAGGCGTGCCTCGGGTTTGGTCCCAGATGTGGCCTACAATGCTTGTGCTGTAAAAATGCATGTTACAGCCTTGGGCACATGCAGTTAGCTTCAAGGGCTGAGGGAACACCTACATCCTCCTGTCCATCACTCACTGAGCCCTCCAGGCACTGCTGTGGCTTTTCTTTCTGACCAAATTCTTGAGAGCTTTTCTTCTGTTCTCTCTCCCTACTCTGGCAGTAAAATTTCTCTGTTGCTCTCAGGACAGTCTCTTGTGGTGTGACCAGAACCTGAAGATCTGTGAAATGCAAGTTCTTAACAGTGTTGTCTGATGTACCCTGGTGTAGGTTAAGCTATTGCTCTGCCAAAGTAGCAGTAGAGTAGGCACAAGGACAATTCTTGAAGGAGAATAAGAGTTATGTATCCAGTAGACAGTATTTCCCATATCTTGAAGCTCTGTAGAAGGATTTTTAAGTGATAATTAACACACTTCAAATTTTTATGCTGTGTTTGCATGAACTGTGGTAAATTGCAAGCTGTGCAAGTCCTACCAGCTGAAACACTAAATAAACACACAAGAAGCCTTGTGCAGTGTGAAAGTCACATGCAGTGTGAATCTGTACAGCCAGCACAACTCGGAGGATTTCTTTGCGTACAAAGCGTTTCAGTTTCCAGGATCGATTTAATCTCCCTCAGGAGAGAAACCAGGAGAATTCTTTTGCAGTGAGTAGATTAAAGATGGTTTGGTCCAACTACTGTGATGAAAACTGGGCTCAAAGGAAAAGCCTACTGACCTCTAGATCAGGAGATGCAGGTAAAGGCTGATGGATGTAGAAGTGGTGTTATTTTAAAAACCCTTTTTTTTCCTCATAGAATGTTGTTTGAAGTTGAAATCTGCCATTGGGAAATGCAGTTCTGTTCCACAGCAACTTTTCTTCCTTCTAATTTAAGATAAATGTCAAAATGGTGATTCCACAAAAGCAAAGCCAAGCCCTCCTTGAGGGCTGGTTGTGACTGGCAGGCACAGTTAAGGCCACAGTTTCCAATGTAACAATGAAAGAAAGAAATATTTCAAAGTTGTTCTGCTTGGACAACAGTATGTTTACACTAATGCCTTTTTCTTAATACTTTCTTGAAATATTTTGTGAACCAGAGCCTGACTTTATTGTCTTACAGTGACATATCTTCAATACTGCTACATTCTTGAGACATCTTTTACTATTGTGGCTTTATAGTTAGTCACTAGGACTTGACAGACTTTCTATTTCTGTATTAGTTCCTTACGTTCCCTCTAGAAATGTTGCTATTGTAGATAGTGAGAATGGTTTGGTGCTACTGTTCTCTTGGAGACACTGTTATTTATTTCATGGTGCCATTTGCAAGTAACATGACTGCAAACGTGCATAAACTGTGAGGCTGAACATTTGGGTATTTTGTAGTGATTTGCCTTTTCCCCTACAACTTAATGATAGACTTTCAGCCATGTCTGCACGTGTACCGCAGATTTTCCTACTGTTTTACTAGGGAAGAACTATTCTTTAAAGATAGGATCAAAAATCTCACTCTTATTTATAGTCTTCTGTTCCTACTGCTGCAGACAGAAATGGTGTGGGGAAGTCGGGGAGATACTGGATACCAATGACTTGGGTTTTGAATGCCTCTTTTTTCTTCCTGGGTATTTTTATTCCAATGAAAGTGTTTCTTAAAAAAGATAGGTTTTGCTAGGGAGGTTAATAAATATGCACAGGAACTTGCTCTAAGTAGATCATCTGAGGCGTACTTGATAGTGCCTATTCATACCACCCATACACTATTTCAAATACAAGTGGTAGTATTATCTCCTACTGCTCCTAACTCTACCAGAAGTTACAGTTTTAGTCCTTTGCAAGAACACAATGTCAGGAAACAACTTGTTAGAGGAGCTGTTAGAGGAGCAAAAATGCTGAATCTGGTTTATTGAATTCTTGCTGTATTGAAAAGTTCCTAGTCAGAGCGTGCTGGCAGGCCGGCAAGTTGTGTTAATGTCTTAATACCTCAGGGCATTTACAAAGTTAATCTTTTGACATTTTTATTTGCTTTTTGGCTCAACATCACGATCAATTTTTTAACTTTCAAAAGTTTGGTTTATGACTGTCATTTAATTGATGGTAACTACAAAATATACTAGCTGCTAAGCAATAAATAAAAGGAATGCAAGCAGTATAATTTGGAGCATGGTAATCTTAGTAGCCTGAGTCATGAATTTCATCATCTGCTGCAGTTAGTATAATTTTATGATTCATAAATCTATTCATTTCTTTTTTTTAGTGTGTCATCAGATAAGCAGCTCAACAGTAAGTTGGCAGAATTGTCTTGTCTCACCACGGTTGCAGGAGAGAAGGCAGATCTGGTTGTTCCTGTGTATACATAGTAAATCTGACCCTCTGACCCCTTAAATCTGCAAAAAAGCTTCCTGACCTTCTGTGTTGCACTAACTCATTAAGGTATTCAGATTATGAAATGACCACTACCTCAACCTAAAATTTATGGTTTTGTTCAAATTGTTTAGAAATGCATTTGTTCATTTTCTGAAGGTGACCTTCCTCTATGGATCAGTGCACAGAAACTTGCAGAGTGACCCTGGGCTGACTTAAGCAGGAAGTGATCAGCATTTGCTTAATGTTAAGTCAGTGTTACTACAGAAGTACTGTCAAATAGATGATGGCTCTAATTTAATTACAGAAAATACTCTTTTTCCATTACACTTCATGGCTTCACTTACAATTTAAAATCCTCAAGTGATGTGATTTGTTTTGGAATGTCCCCTTTTTCTATGCCAGCCACAGTACCTGCCACCTACTAAACCTGAAGTTTGAAAAGCCCTACAGAAAGGATCAGTCTTCAAACAGATAGGTAGGTAGAGATACGTTTTTAAATCAGAACTTGCTTTACTTCATGAGGATGAATTTGCTCTAGTAATGTTGCTTTTTCAGGAACCAGTGAGAAGAGACAAGTTATGGACATATAAATACAAGACCATCATCTTTGAACCCATGATCATTCACTATAAAATCAGTATCCTCTGTTCACAGAATCACAGAATGGATGAGGTTGGAAGGGACCACAGTGGCCCAACCTCCTTGCTCAAGCACAGTGTTCCTAGAGTGCCAGGCACAGGATTGTATCCAGATGGTTCTTGAATATCTCTAGTGAGGGAGACTCTCTGGGCAACCTGTTCCAGTGCTCAGTCACCTGCACAGAAAACAAGCCTTTCATATTCAGGTGTAACTTCCTGTGCATTAGTTTCTGCCCATTGCCTCTTGTCTTATTTTTCAGCATTGCTGAAAAGAGCCTGGCTCCATCCTCTTGCCATGCTCCTTTCAGATGCTGATAGACATTGAGATATAAATAAGCTAATGCTAAGGTAAATGCTATGCCAGCTGAAAGTGTTGGGGCATTGGCTCATGGCACTGTCTTGGCCAATTAACGATAATGCGACATGAAGAGGCAGCACTTTTCACTGACCCAAAGCCTGTGTTTTAAAAATGCTTGCCAGGGTCCCTCTCTGCTATGTGTCTGTCCATGTCCAAGGACAGCTGAAACCATCCTCTGCACTGGCATGCATACAGGTACACAGTTTGGCATTTGTATTTATATTCCTCTGTGACTACTGCTTTCTGGTTTTCCTTTCATTCACCTACATCTCTGCTCTGCAGGGCTCTGTGAAAAGTGGTCAGTTGTGCCATTGGAAAAGATATGTTAATTCTAGAATGGTCCATGAACCACTGAAGCCACTATATAATATCTCCAATTTTTTTGTTTTTACAAATCTTAATATGATTTGCATAAGTTGCTGTGCAAGATTATGTCACTTCTAAAGAACATACAAAATCATCTGTTTTGACACTGATCATGTTAGTAGCCTAAAACCCAGGTTAAATTAGCTTTTTCAAGTTGAATGGCAAACAACTTCAGCATAAACAATCGGAGAAGACAGAACATTTTAACACTTAAAACATGTCCAGTGACTTCAATACTATGATCTCCCATTTCAGTAAAATAACAGAGAAACTCTTTTTGGCCAAGGTACCAGATTTCAGCTATTCCAGATTTCAGCATCAGTCATTAAGGAAGAATAAAAACTCACCAGAGGTAGTTTAGAGAGGAGTATAAGAAAATTAAATGTCTACAAACTCTGATCTACGGGCTAGAAAAAGTACTTAGGTAAAGAGAAGGTTTAATTCTTCAAAGAGGCAGAAACCTAGAAGAGAACTGAACAAAACTGAGTTGTTGTTCTTATGTCTTTACTTTGGGGATAAATGGATTGAGTTTTACAGCAAAAAAAGTTAAAGTTAGATATGACTTCAAACTGAAAGAAAGTAGATTTAGATCAGATATTAGGAAGAAATTCTTTACTCTGAGGGTGGAAGAGGTTACCCAAATAAGTTGTGGATTCTCCATCCCTGGAAGTGTTTAAGGCCAGGTTGGATGGGGCTCTGAGCAACCTGGTCTAGTGAAAGCCAGTGAGGGTTGGAACTAGATGATCTTTAATGTCCTTTCCAACCCAAATCACTCTATGACTCCGTGATATTAGCAGGGAAAAAACCCATTCTAATTCAGCATAATTATACTCTGGAATGTATGGTTTAGTAGTGAGACAAGGTATTTGGCAGAGGGACATAGGTATAGTTACTAACAAGTCGAGGCTGGGCTGGAGAACTATTTTTCTGTTCTACTTGGCTCTATCTTTTGAAATTTTTTTTAACGTGTCACTTTGCCTTGAGCCATCACTATTAGGAAGGTTGGTTTCAGGAAGAAATACATGAACTTGAAGTACCTTGAAGCAGGTAAATTAAAAAGAGGAAACCTTTTTCATAAACTCTCTGTTGCAGATGCTGAGGAACAGAGACCTGGGTTAACTGTGTGCAATTGAGATGTGTCAGCCCAAGGAAACTAAGAAGTGGCTGACATTTTTCCTTTATTGGCAGCTGCACATGAGCTGCTTTGTACCAAAGGCAACCTGACATTTGCAGAAGACCTGCAGCACTCAAATTAATAGCTTCTACTTGCAAGGATGTCTTCAATAAAATCTTTCTCCATTATAAAGTCTTGTTCGAACATCTCTAAATCAGTTTTAAAAATTATAATCTATTTTATGTGAAGGCCTATTGTCCTTAGCTGGTTGTCAAATCCGTTGCAAGAAGCAGCAACTCTTTTGTGACCAGAAAGTTATGGGTAGATGATTAGCAAGATACTGAGCTTTATTTGGATAGTGCCTCATCCTGTTGGACAACACTCTATTTAGAGTATACTGACTATATGTCTTTCACAGGGGAAGATTTGCCAGATAACACACTTACCCTCTGGTAAATTTGCATGGGCTGAGCAGGAAACCGCATTTACATTAGTATTTGTAAGGGACACCAACTGCCTCCCAAAAATTTGCTGTAAATGGGACTGACTTTGTCCCTTGAGAGAGTTTATCAGAATCTTGCAGGCTGTTTTTATGCCTCTTTTTTATTACAAACAGTACCTGACTACAAAAATAGTGTATCTTTCTATACAGGTTGTAATTTGCTGTTGATTTCCCTTTACTATGCTTGTTTGGTGTATATGCTGCAGAGGTGCTCATGCTAATCCAGTCACAGCTGCCTTCAGACAGAAATAAGCAGCAGAAGGAGGGGAACTTCTGAGAAACACACCTCCTGCTTTTGTTCAGCTGTTCCTGGTAGGAGTAACATTAATAATAATACACAAGTATGATGCAAGCAGACTTGTTTTTTAAAGGGAGCAAAGTGTTCCAGACCATTAGCTCATACTGTATTTTTGCTATTAGCCTCTTTCTCAGGAAAACTGAAGGTCAGAAACTAAGGGGAAATCCTGAACCAGGAGAAGGTAAAGAAACCCACCTTATTCTTTGCAAGGTTGGAAGGAACAGCAGAAGATTGTCTAGTCCTATCTCCTTTCCAAAGCGAGATCAGCTACAGAAGGATGCTCTGGACCATGATCAGCTGGATGGCAAATATCTCCAAAGATGCAGATTTCAAATGTCTCCATGAAGTTTATTCCATTATTTGATCAGCCTGACAATGGAAAAAACCCTTTTTCTTGTATTTAAATGGACTTTCTTGTATTTCCGTTTGTGCCCTTTGTGTCCTTTCATTAAGAGTTTGTTTCATTTTGTTTTATACTCTCTTATCTTGTATTTATACACTTTGATAAGATCACCCCTGAGCCTTCCAGTTTTCAGGCTGCGAGCTCTCCAACTCCCCTGTTGTGGCAAATGCCCCCCACCCCCATCCATGTAGCATCTTCATGAATCTTTGTTTCACTTTCTCCGGTGTATCCATGTCCCTTTTGCAGCTGTGAGCCCAGTTCTGGACCTCGTGGTCCAGAGGACTCACCAGTGCTTAGAAAAAGGGAAGGATCACCTCTCTTGACCTGCTGGTGATTGGCACAGGCAGCTGCTTCCCCTCTGCCCCAGTAAAGGGAAGATCCCTCCTGAGATTTCTTGGAGGAGGTGTTTGAATGGATTGCTGTGCACCTGCAGAGCTGAGCAGATGTGTAACTCCTTTGTAGGTTTGTGATCTTGGTGACTGATGGGGGAAAGTTTGAATCTGAAAATACTTTTGTGTAGTTTAACTGGAAGGAACACCTTTGTCACTTGACTGACAAAGGATTGTTGAGGTGATTAGCTCTGTTGCAGACACATTCAGCAGCTAATTAGGGGATCATTATGGCTGGGGGGAAGTTTTCTGAACCAGGAATACCCCAATTAAGCTCAAAGTCCCACCAGGAGCTGACAGCTTGTGCTAGCAAATCATGGAGGGGAACAGGAGTAAGAATGGCCAGCCCCACTCCAGAAAAGCCATGGAGAGAACCAGGACACCAGAAGCCTCCCATTTTATCATGAGCTAGTTCTTTGTGCTTTCATCTTGGTGTCTGAAGTGTTAACAAGCCCATGCATTCTACCTAGGAGGTACTGCAAAGTGGGAAGTGTGCTCTCCAGGTGTGACCACTGATAGATAAAGCAGAGAGCTCTTTCCTTGCTGCAGAGTCTCAGGACTTGCGGCTGGTGTGTGAGATGTTGAACCAAAGCCTTGATGTTCTTCTCATTCTCTTCCACGTGTAATCAGTGATGCAGATGCTTTCCGTGGCAATCTTTAGCTGGGACTAATCATTATGGGTTGGAAGGCCAACTTTAGAAGTGTTTTGGATGTTGATAATCAGACTTCTAGGCTGAAATTGCTTTGAAAGTAGTAAAGAAATAAGAACTGACCCCTGTTAAAGAAGCTGTCCTTGAAAAGAAGCCATCTGAATCTTTGTATAAGTCTCTTGGCTAAGGCACCTTATACTTATTAACCTTCCTTCTGTGAAAAAGTATAGGTATTTTGATTCCAATAGTTTACTTTTTATTTTAAAAAATATGGGTTTTTTTTCGTAGTACATGGTCAATCAAACTCACTGGCAGACCAATCATCTCATGACACTTTAATTGTTCTCCTTTCATTATGAAAATAAAGAACTCTGTGCAAAATCTCCTGCTATAAGGAAGGGCACATACATGTAATTATAGGATGCTTTTGCTGTTAAAAAAAAAAAGAAAATTAAATGACTAATGTATTTTGCTGGTGGAACTGACAGCTGTAACAAACCTGCTTCTCTCATCAGCTGTAAGCTTTTATCCCTGCCTTATATTAATGAATAAATCATCTTATTACATAAAATTACATTCTAATTGCTCCCGCGTCAGTCTCTCAAATTAGACCTAGGCAGTAAGGTTCCCTTGGTGCCTGGGTTTTCCCTTTCTACTTGATTGCTGAGCAGTCACATTTACAATGCCTAGGACTGGTTTTGGAGAACAAAAAATGGGAGAAGGCAGGAGAGAAAGGGAGAGAAGGACAAGAGAGGGTATAAAAGGGACAAGGAATGATGTAGAAGACATGAGAAAAACCTGAAGGAGCTGTTGAATGAAAGAGCCAAATGAAAAATACTTAGAAAAGCTAGTGGGATGTGAGTGGGAAGAGAGGGAAGATGAGTCAAAACTACAGCAAACCTTTTTGTGTTACTCCTTGTGAGGAGCAGCTTGTGGGAGTTCTTGGTGTTGGCTAAACAGCCATGGCCACTTGTGAGAAAGGAGCTTTTCCTCAAGCTCTGACAAATTGTTATTGTCTAAGTTCTCCCTTTCCTCTTAACTTAAAATGTTATCTGGAAAATATTAATTAGTCACTTAATACTGCAGAGTGAAGGGATGTATCCCCCCCACCCCTCCCCATCTTCAAGTGAAATGATTGATTCTCAGATAAGAGAAAAAGGCAATTTCAGTAGGCTTTCTGCAGTAGAGAAGGTGTTTCCTAATTAATTGTAACTAAATGACTTGAGATTCGTCCTTTGACTACCAACAGGCAGAATCAACTCTCATATATTGATTTTGTTTAGGCTGATTAGAAAAAGGACCAAGTGCAAGTAAGACTCCCTTGAACAAAAACAAGTGCACCTGTGTAGAAATCATGCAACTTTAATTAACTAGGTTTAATAACTAATTTAATTGAAGCTTCCTCTTGTAGATATTGCATTTGGAAATTATGTTGCAGCTTCTAAATTCCTGATGTAATTACTTAAAAAATGGAAAAAGTAGGACTTCTTGTTGCTCTTCTAAGATGTGCTAAAATGGCATATAGAATTTTTGCTTTTGTTTCTTTTCATAATGTGAGATTACCTTGTTTAACCCATTTTTTATGAATGACTAGAGTACCGATAGGATCATACATGATACACAAATGAATTTGATTAAGTGAGGCAAGGCAATTCTTTGTTCTAGGACTGTTTACAATTCTCTTCTCTAGACTGTCTATAAAATGGGTTTATCTTAAAATCCTGGCAAATGGAAGAAAAGCTGTCAATGCTAAATTTGCAGAACCCTATTTCCTACCAGATATTTTTTGGTTGTTTTGGAGTAAAGATGCAACATTTTTGACATACCTGATTTTTTTAACAAAAGTTCTAAACAAAAAGAAAACTTGCATCAAGCAAAATAAACCATTTTTTCTGCCTTTCTGGTACATAAAAAACAGAAAGGGAAATCATAACCCTTGGTTTTTTTGTTTGCCGAGTCCCTGCCTTAGAAGACCCATATTACTGGAATTTGTTCTGAGAAAGGGTCCCTTTGCAGAGGCTGCACAAGGAGTGTGTGGGATCCTTGATTTTATTTCAGGTTTGAGTGTGGAAACAAACTGGCAATCATTTGGTTTTGTTGGGAAAAGTGAATAGGGAGTTCTGTGTCTGTACAGCACCGTGAGGCAAGAATAACCCAAACAGATGAATAGAGGTAATTCCAATCCTTGATTACTTTTCCTGTATGAATGCAGGCAAACTGGGTTTAGTGTAGACCTAAAGGCAAAGGTTTATTACAATTCCAAACTCAAATGCTGTATCATGTGTTTCCCTTCAGTTTAATTGCCACCATGGACATTATTTTGAGGGAACATTGTGATTTCTGGGCATTGCTATTAAGGTTTGCTTTTGATTAAGAGTCTTTCAGATAGAGTGGTTTTTATTTTTGCTTCTATTCCCCCTTGCCAGTTTTCTCCCTCCAGTTACTTGAGGCACTTTCTGCTACCCACTCCCGTGATATGCTTAACTTTTCCAGGTGACAGAACTACTTGGTGTCTCTTCTGAAGCTGGGAGATTTCCAGGGAGAGGTCAAAACTCCTCACTTATGACAGCATTTAATGCTACTATATGGCAACTATTTGGTTGCTGTGTGCAGCTGGAGTTAAGAACTCATATGCACTGACTTCACACACAGTCCTCTTGGAGCTTAAGCAGCAGGAGGACTTCACAAATGGGCATTAATTACCATGGGAAATGCAGCTGGCACCCTGAAATGGTGCTGCTGAGAAGTCCTGTTAACAAACAAGGACAGAGGGATAGGCTATGATGTTACAGCATGCTGATTCTGACCTGTTATTTGGGACCTTTGGCCAAAACCAACGGAGCAACATGTAACTGATCATCAAAGAATATTCAAAATGTTTAAAACGATGATGTCCCGGTTTTTTGAGACAGTTATC